>PVJH01008691.1:43757-83926 GCA_004026705.1 Nesogale talazaci | reverse complement strand
TCAATGTCCTTTTCCTCTTGCATATAAACCTTTTCCCTATACCTATATGTATGTCATTAAATTTGTTCCTCTAGCCTACCCGGACTAACACATTATGGTACCTTAAGAGTGGAGGACTAGAGGAACAAATCATAAAGATGGAAAGTAGATGTATGTTTGACTTGTGCCTCATGGTATTGTTATTTCTTTCGCTAGCCAGAAGTCAGATATGTCCTTGTAGTTTACTGAGTTATTATCTGGAAACAATGTGGGAAGTTACTTTGGATGCTGTCTTTGGTTATTCCTTTAAAAAATGGGGATTGTGCTCAAGGACAATGGTTAAGAAGTTCAGAATGCCTGACCGAAAGCAGGAATCTGTTTTGATGCCTTCAGAAACCTAATTCAATGTTTTTGAGTAAACAGTAGTTTAGATAAGGATACAGAAAAGCAAAATAAGTATTGACCTTGACTGTTTTAAGAATTAAGTTTGATTTCTGACTGCTGTTTATACTGATTTCTTATGCCTGTTATTGTAAATATAAGGGTGCATAGAAATGTTTATTGGGAAGTATGAAAAGAGTTTGCAAATGCAGTTATTTCAAGCCAAGCATTGACCTCAGGAGGGTTTAGGACTTACTTAGCATCAAAGACATCTCTGAAGAGACTAGCCCCCACCTTGTGCCTAGATGGGGTTAGGCCACACCTAGAAAACTTCTCCGAAGAAGGTAACCTCGCCCAGTCTTTCAGAGTATTCAAGTTACTTGTAGTCTGAGAGAAGGTCAGAATGACTAATAAAGAAAAATAGTCTATTTCCTTGGAAAATCCTGACTAGTGATTATCTTCAGAAGTGAGGGAATCTGGAACCATGAAGATAACTCCTCTCTGGGTGTGAATGTTAAAGGAAACTTGTGGCAGGCTGAAACGCTTGTTAGGTGACCACCCAGATTTACTGCTTGTCGGTGAAAGCAGGAGAAATGCGGCAATGAAGAACCAGGTTGACTTTGGCCACAGACACCTGTGGACTTTGTTTACAAGAAATAGAGTAGATGAGAGCGGGTTGACTGGTCTGAAGTTCATGACTTAGCATGAGAGAGCTAGGCATGTCGAGAATTTGTTGGGACCTTGGTCTAAAGGGAAGGCGACCAATGGCCACTCTGGCGAGGCTAAGTGAAATAGTCCTCATTGAGTTGACCAGAACCCGACCAGAGGAAGAGAAGCGGTTTGAGTCTCTGAACTGGTGCATATTGCTGCTGACGTCATGGATGGCACGTCCTGATTTGACTTTGCTAATGGGTGCACACTTCAAGAGTTTCCAACTGAAATGAAGATTCTTCACATTAAAAGATGTGATTGTTTTCTCAGAGCACTGGTATAAGTGGACAATATAGAAATTAGATATCCAAAATGGGGGAATAAAGGCAAGAGGTGGTTGGCTTGCAAACTCTTAAAGATGGTGGAATATATATTCATAGAATTATAGGATCAAGATATAGTAGATATTTTGTAACTACTGTTGTAAGGCACAGGATATCTGTTGTTTTGTTCACTTATAGGAAGTTATTTTTAAATGATGGTGACATCTTGAATTGTATGCATTCTAGCTTTATCCTGTTAGGTATTGATATGATTTTATTGTTTACTTGAAAATTACATATGGTTACAGAATTATGTGAAAGTGTGGAATTAACAAGGGGTGGTCTGAGGCAGTTATGTGCTTATGTTAATTTCATGATTGAGATGTAGTGGTGGAGTCTAGCCTGTTAATCTGGAGATAGCCATTGAATAGCCAACGAGGCCTCTATGTGGGCCTGATTTTCTCCTGAGACTTCTGGGAAACTCGCAATATTTCCCCACGTGAAGATGAGAAGCTATCTTCCCCAGTGATTGGGAGTTAGTCTAGGAGACGATTAATCACAGACAAGGCAAAATGGCAGTGTCTGAGAAGCTGGAGGAGTCGGCAGAGAGACCACACGGTCTTGCCCTGACGGAGCCAGACCTCTGAAGTTGGGGCGGCCACATGGAAACCTCTGCCAGCGATGAGTTGTTTTTGCTGTTGATGAACCCTGAGCCCTGGAAGCAAGGAGCCATGTGGACAGCCCTGCCAGCGCCGGATTCTGCACCCACTAACCTGTGACTTCATGAGTCAGAAGAAGACTTTATTGACTGATTTCGGGCATATGGGTTAATATCAGACTTATTACTTTGAACTGGACTGGGCTCATGTCCTGTTCCTCTTGTATATAAACCTTTTCCCTATATCTATATGAATGTCTATGAAATTTGTTCCTCTAGCCTATCCGGACTAACACAGTATGCTCTCACATTTCATGTGATATTTCATTTAATAATTATAAAGAGACATGATAAAGTCAGATCCAGGATGAGAAAAGTGGAGAAAAGATTTCTGAAGGCAGAGGAACATGCAACAAAGAATCCAGTCTTTTAGCCTTCTGTTTGAGCAGCTGGAGGAAAGTGGGAGGGGTGCTGTGGGGGAGATGGGAGAGAGAATTTGTTTAGAGTGATCTCCAAGTATTGCTCAGGGGAAGATCTCTGGTCCATGCAGGGAAGGGAAATCTTGAGGTCAAGCAGAATTTCCTGTTGCAAGGTGAACTCCACACCCAGAAAACAATTAAATGAATTCAGGAAAGATCAGGTTGTTTGAAATGAAAAGAAGCTCTTTACCTAGATAGGGAGAGCAACTTGTTGGTTGATTTGACAGATAAATGATAAACAAGCTTTTGTTTATGAGAATTGATGAATATACACTATACAAACGCACTGCCATTGAGTTGATGTTAACTCAAAGCAGCCATATAAGATAGAATAGAACTGTTCTATCAATGAGAAGGTTTCTGAAGCTTTGTGTGTGTGAGGGCGTCAACCTAGTTTCTGGGAATGAAGAAAACAATTCTGTGATGGTTAGATTCTATGCAAACTTGATATGTATGAAGGTGGGAGTGAAGTCTAATTTCATCTTGGGGATATGGCCTTTTCATGAGAGAGGCTGTGGAGAACACTGTTCCCTTTCACTTGTGCCTTTCTTTTCTGCTTAACTAGATCCCATGACTCATGTGTGGGGGCAGTAGTGGCAGTGGCCTACTGACATAGGAGCTGCCTGTACCCCATGGACCAGGGATTCACATGACTGCACCTACTGGTATAGGATCTTCCAGCTTTGAATTTCTGTGTCATCTGCTGGCAGCTTCATGTTTGGAGGGCCTATAGCTAGCATCTGCTGCAAGGACCTTTGCTGAACTAGGCTTGGCCACTTTCTTACTCTAAAATTCTTTCTTGATATAAAGCGTTTCTTATACAGATATGAAACCTGGCCTAGTACCCATTCCTACCTTAATTTTAATTTTGAAAGCATTTCAAAAACCTCCCTAAAGCACATTTCGAACATTTTAGCATCATGATGCCTTTGTAGTAAATTGAAATCATACCTGAGGAATCAAAAGGGTACTTTTTTGAATTCCACTCAAATCCCCAAACCAAATCCACTGTCATCCAGTCAATTCCAAATCATGTCCCTATACAATGTTAGATTTCTATGGAAATAGACTTCGCTATATTTCAACCACATCCATATATTAGTGATACCTATATAGACATAGATACTTGTTCAGTAAACATTTTTGGTTGTTCTACAATGCTTTAGGCTATGTAGAAGATTCTGAAAAATGAAGCTTACTTAGAATATCAGTTTTCTCTAGTTCTTTTCCTTTTCTCTGTGACCTTAGATGTTGATACACTTCATTTCTTACTATCTTAAGTGGAAAAGACAAATAGAGCAGTTACTGGGAACAGTAAATCCTTTCTAAAAGCCCAAACATGGGAGCATTTAGTAAACTAAATGTCTGTTTTATGGGGCTGCTTCAAATCAAGACAAACCATCTGTTACTCTGCTAAAGCAGTTGCCCGAACTGAAAAACTTTGACTTGAGAAAATATATGTTTTCATTTGTGCACTTTTTCTGGGCAGTCACTGGCAGAAAAGTTACTATGTAAGGCACTAGCAAAATACTGTTTAGAGATGAAAATATGGATAGGATATGACCCAGAAATACCTTTGCTAGGCATATGCTACAAAGAAGAGACAGAACACAGACAGACATATGCTTTTCCTTCTTCACTGCAGTGTATTTCACAATAACAAGAAGCTGGAAGCAGTCTAAATGCCAATCAATAGAAGAAAGGAGGAAAAAAAATTCTGGTAAACCCACAATAGAATACAACCCATCCCTAAGAAACAGAGATGAAATCGTGAAACACCTCATGACATGGAGGAACCTGGAGCACATTATGCTGAATGAGGTTAGTAAATATCAAAAAGACAAATTTTGTATGCATTTAGTACTATCAGCACAAAACGCCAGAGACTAGGCTTCTCTGCTCAGATCATGAAATCTAATTTACCTTAAGTCTATAGAGCATTCATGAACCATATACCACTCCATTGATATGTACATCATTAAACCAACTGAAAAACCACAAAGGAGAACTTACCTCAACTGGGATAACTTTTTAAGATGGGAGTCGGGGGAAGGATAAGACCACTCAGTTGTTCTCATGCAACATTGTGTCTACATTCCCTCAAGGCAACAGGCACTCCTGCAAGAGTAATGAGCTACCCTTACTGTCAATCCAAGGGGAGATGGGCACATGTGTGCTTGTTAGAAGACCATTGAAAGGAGAGTAAACAGGGAAGGACAATTTCCTCTGGAGGAGTACCAAGTCAAGTCCATAAATCTGATATTAGCCCATATATCTGATACCAATCTATAAAATTCTTTTTAGACTGATGAAGTATATGCAATGACACTGAATATAGAAAGGTCACTGGCCAGTAGGTGGAAAGTCTTCTAAAGCAGGTGGCATTGTAAGTATCTCCACACAGGCAGGGGTTTCCATGCAACTTCTCCAGCTCCCAGGGACACATCAGGGTCATTTCATGTGCTTTAAAAAGGGGTATGCCTTAAAAATGGGAAAGAATGGGAAAGGAAGGATTTTTTACTTTTTTTCTTAAATAGAGACTAGGGACTTCAACAGAGAGGTCTGAGGAACCAGCCACAAACCCAACTGTGTGAACAGCTTCTCCTGCCCCCATAAGGATTCACTTAAGAGGACATCACTGAAGCTACAGCTCATGAAGAGGAGCATGCCTTATCAGAGCACATAGTAGCAAATGAAGGGGGAGAAAGAGACAGTGGAGCACATGCTGGCCCACCAAGCACTGAGAATGACATTCCATGCCAAAGCAGTCAAGACACAGAGAGGACCATCGGACTAGCCCCACTACAAGACACAACATCCCTCTTTGATCCATAGTGATAAGGGTGACAACACTGGAGACAGTGTGGGAATTGTGCCCGATCTGACTCCACCATACCAAGGCAGAACATTAAGTGCATGCAACAGAACAGCAAGGGGAGCAGAGCAACAAAGTCCCAGAGAATACCAAAAATAGACTTTGTGACCAAGGCATGGGACCACATTAGAGTCGACCAGAAAAAAGTCCTAAAAGTTAACAAACAGACCTTGAACTATTTATAGGTTTTTCTTTTTCTTTTTTTGGTCATTGTTTTGTTGCTGTTTTGTTGTTTTTGGTTTATTTTCTTTTGTTGCTTTGTTTTGTTCTTTTTTATTTTGCTCTGTCTTTTTATGCATATTATTATCTCTGTAGGTCTATCTAGATAAGATAGGCAGGATGAACAGAAGTAAACAACAGGTCCAATGATCCCCAGGGGACATGGGATCGGGGAAGCCGGGGAAAGGAATTGTGTGTTAACAAACCCAGGGGGAAGGGAACAACAAGTGATCTAAAATATCAGGCAAGAAAGGTGTAGGAGGGCTGGTAGGGCTTGATCAATAGGAATGTAACTGAGAGGAGATACTGAAATCTACATGACGGCTGAACATGATAGTGGGACAAGGAGAAAGTAAAGGGAAATAGAGGAAAGAACTAGGAGACAAAGGGCACATAGATCTAAATAGAGGCATGTACATATGTAAATATATTTATATATGGTGATGGGGAAATAGATCTATGTACATATATTTATAGGTTGAGCATGAAGGTAGCAGATGGACAGTGGGCCTCTACTCAAGTACTCCCCCAATGCAAGAACACTGTGTTCTATTCACCTTACATTTCGTGATGCTCACCTTCCCTACACTACCACTGAAGACAGAACAGGTGGATAAGCAAATGTGGTGAAGACAGCTGATGGTGTCAGGATATCAAAATATATAGCATCCGGGGTCTTAAAGGCTTGAAGATAAATAAGTGACTACCTAGCTGAGAAGCAACAAAGTCCACATGGAAAAAGCACACCAGCCTCTGTGATCATGAGATGTCAATGGGATCAGGTATCAGGCACCAAAAACCCAGAACAAAAAAATCACATCATCTTGAATGAGAGGGAGTGTGGAGTGGAGACTCAAGGCCCATTTGTAGGCAACTGGACATCCCCTTACAGAAAGGTCACAGGGAGGAGATGAGCCAGTCAGGGTGTAGTGTAGCACTGATGAGACTTACAATATTCTTCTAGTTCTTTAATGTTTCCTTCCCCACTAGTATGCCCTGAATTCTTCCTTACAAATCTGACCAGACCAGAGCATGTACACGGGTACATATAAGAACTGGAAACACAGAAAATTCAGGACAGATAAACCTCTGAGAGTAGCCATACCAGCAGGGTAAGGGTAAGGTGAGGGGTGGTGGTGGAGGAAGGGGGAACTGAACACAGTGATCTACCTATAGTCCCCCTCCTAGGGGTATGGACAACAGAAAAGTGGAAATAAGGAGACATCAGTCAGTGTAATACATGAAAATATTAATAATCTATAAATGATCAAGGGCTCATGAGGGAGGGAGGGGAAAAATGAGGAGCTGATACCAAGAGCTCAAGTAGAAAGAAATTGTTTTTGAAAATAATGATGGCAATTAATGTACACAATGGATTGTGATGAGTTGTATGAACCCCCAATAAAATGATTTACTAAAAATAAAAAATTAAAAAGCTTCTATATATATTTTTGTTTGAGTAACTTTCTTTTCTTTCATAATAACTAAGTTATTTCAACATACCTTTGTAAATTATTGTCCTCTATTTATAGTAGCAGGGACTAATACGGTACAGAGAGTAAGATGGTCATATCAAATCTGAATTGGCTCAGGCTGAGTGATAATGGGGCTCCATTTGGTCTGAAATGTAAGTAATTCCTGGGAGGGGACAGATGAGGAAACTGAGAGTCTGACCACCACTAACCCACCAAAGCAACGTCAGACAGGAGTATCAGCCTTTGACATATTTTAAAGTCTGAGAGATTTTATCTGTAATTCAGTGAGGATGGTTCTCACTGCAAGATATTTAGGTTCTTGCTCAGCTTTCACCAACATAACAAACCCACCAAGTTCACTACCATGGAGTTAATTGAGATTCATAGCTGTCATAAAGATCTGCCCATCTGGACTTGTCAGATTTCTGTCAAGTAGAAAGTATTTTTCCATTTGAGCAGTTTCAAACTGGGGACTTACTGGGTATCACCACTATACCATCAGGGTTACCCAGCTCTCACATGAAAATGCACAAAAAGACTTACTCATTGATAACATTGCCTGACCCTAGCACAGTGCTTGATCCACAGCAAATTGTCAGAGAATGTGGACTCACATGTAATAGATTATAGAATTTTGCGTGTATAGCTCTAAATCTGTGTACCATGTTCTCTTCCCATCTGCTCTTCTTAGGTTTTCCTGGGACTTGCTCAGTTAGATCCCTGAGACCATATAGCCTAAAAATACCTCTGTTTGGGGTAAGCCAAGAGACTTAGCACCCTATCTTGGTGCTGTCCCTTATTTTTTATTAATGCCCCACGCTGTGTCTATGGCATTTTGTAGCTAACATTTGTTTTGGGAATACTTTGTATTTTAAATAGTACTTAGAAAATTGGATGTTTGCTTGCTATGTTTTCTGACTCTTGGGTAAACTTGAAGTAAACATAGATTTTCAATTCTTCCTCTGGTCATACAGCAAATGAGTGCACTGCTGACAAATAAAACTCTCTATTTGCCAAAATCCATCCTTTCCTCATTAAGTGATATTGCGGTAAAACCTATGAAAGTACATCTTTAAGTAGTTCTTAGACTGTGTCTCTTGGATAACAAGTTAAATATGCCTTCTATACAAAATACAAACTGACAGTTTACTGGGAAGAAGGTCTGGTTTTTGCCAGAAGAAAGATTCTCAGCTACTTAGGATAACTAACTTGGAAGTAGAAGAGCTAAAGAAAAGAAATATGAGTGCACGGAAACCTGAAGTGACATTATTGGTATTTAGTAGTGTTGCTTTCCAATGTCTACAGATGCATGTCATGCTGCCATAAACCCCTCAGTTTGGAAAGGAGCAGGGCGCCGCTAACATCTACTTCTACACCTTACTCCGATTGCTGGCATTCTAATGGAAAAGTGAGTATTTCCCAGACAGAGGGCTCAGTTTTTAAACGGCCTCGATCTCAAGCATGTCTCAGAAGCATCTCTGATCTATTTCACTCTCTTAGAGGTCGGATGAGCAAGGGACATTTTACTTGGTTATTCTAATGGAATGTTTTATTTGGGCATTCAACCACAAATGTTCTTTGGTTATTGAATGTATTTAAAGATAAATATTTTCAATATAATATTTTTAGTAACAGGAGGCTCTAGAAAGTTAGCTCTCAGCTTCTAACTGAAAGTTTGGCAGGTTAAATTCTCATGTCCAGCAGCTCCACTTGAGGAAAGGAAAGGGCTTTTCCGCTCTTATAAATATTACAGCCTAGAAAACCGTGCCTTGCTGGTAGTTCTACTTTCTCAGGTGGGTTTACAGGGATTCAAAGTGGACTCACCAACACCTAGGAGCAACATAATGAGCAGTAGGACAAATCTCACATCTTGTGCTCAACCACACAATTTTTCCAATGCTGGGGGAGAACCTATCCCTAGTTCTCTACCATATTTTGCATGTTACAGCGTTATCTACCTTAACTTTTCATGATATATAGTTCCACCATATTTCACTCTACTGCTTTGCTTTGAAATATTTCTTCACTTGTCCTTTCAAATAGAGTCAGTGGGTACCTTAGACACAAGATAAAGCAGTGAATAAAATGAACAAAAGTCCTGTTAGTATACAGTTTACTAGGATTAAGAGACAGTAAGCAAATAAGTACAGTGTATGACAAGTTCAAAAGTGATCCACACTATATTTAAAAAATATTCACTGCCTTCTGGGCAAGGTTGGCCCATAATGACCTGATAAGAAAGGATGGAACTGTCCCTTTGGGTTTCCTCGACTATAACTGCTTATGGGAGGACATAGTTCAATCTCTCTCCCGTGGAGCACTTGGAAATCTTGAACTGCTGAACTTGTGTTTAGCAGCCCAATTCATAACCACTACACCACCAGAGGTCCTCCAATTACCACAATGTATAAAGATACAAGAGGGTACGGAGAAGTCAGTCAATTGTGAAGTCTCTAACAGGAGGCCTGCCACATCCCAGAAGCCCTTATGCAATTAACATGGGTTTTGTTTATCTATTTCACCCAGTAATATATATTAGAATAATTTTAATAAAACTAAATGAAGTTACATAGCCAAACTGATAGAAATTCTTTCAAAATCCCAGCCAACCCAAAAGATGTACTATAAAGAGCATGGATTTTATGATCAACAAAGCTGCTTTTGAATTATAATTCAGCTTCATCAGTGCTGCCAGATCTTAGAGGCCTTATTTTAATCACTTTGGGTTTCAGTTTGTTTCTTTGTGCTATGAATATACAATTTAGCTCTTGGCTAAAGGAATTATTGTGAAGATTGAATGTGGTAATGACTATAAAGCTCTTGGTGTCCCATGAACATTCTTCATGATGCAGCCATTTTGATTCATAAGCCTCCTCTTTTCATCCTTGACACCATCCTGACAAAGACTTATACTGAAGAAGTGACTATCTATAAAGATAGTAACTTACGCGATAATACCAACATTTAGTCCCAAGGACTCAGAAATAAGAATCTCCCCCTATGTTTTTTGGGGTAGACTAAATCAAGAGTGGAAGCCTAGAGATGTGTCCTGCATGAGTGCAAAACAAATGATAAACCCAGTGAGTTACACAGACATGAGAATTTAGATCTTTGTAACATAGTCATGCACTGTGTATTCTATGGGTGCAGAGAAACACCAACCTGATCATCTAATTCATTTTCCAGCCCCATATCTGTCCTGGGTTCTGAAAGAGTTCATATGGATCTGAACCCCTTTCCATTATGACTTGACTTTTAAAGGAGAATTGTGCAAAGACCCTACATAGTGAATTACAGTGGCTTTGAACAGCAGAATTTAAATTCTTTTCTTTTAAGGACATTCTAATATGTTTCTCTTTTTTTTTCTTTTTTGGCATATACAGAGTTTGGGTTTTGATCAATTATTTAAATACTTTTATATATCCCAACAAGTTAGTGACTCCAAGTCAAAATTCCAATGTCAAAAATAATGACTTCACTTAAAATTACTGAACTATGAAAAAGAAGTCCATATAACCACAACAGTCTTGACTGAAATTTTCAACAGGTAAGGCAGGTGGAAATGGAGAGATAGCTGGACTCTGTATCAAGAGTGGGACTGTTCTCTTTGTATAGTGTTCCTGATTTTAGACTTTATCATCAGTATCACAATTGTTATTCAGATAAAATGTATGTATGTATCACATAACTCACCAGCGAAAGCTTACAAATCAGTAGTTTCTAGCATAGATTTAAAAGAGTTGTGCAAATGCCACCATTATCTAATTCCTGAATTTCTAATTTTCTCAAAAGAAAACATATCCATTAGCAGCCACTCCCTCAACACTATAACTTATGGTTTTTAAAGAAAGTAGTATGGATTTAATGCTTTCAGGTTATAATATTAAGACAAAATCTATTCTGGAAAACACAGAATTCACATTATTAGACCTTGATAACTCTTTATTGAAATGAGAAAAACCACCCTAAATCTGAACGAGGCTAACCATGTTTTCCAAAATTCATTGAAAAGTAGGAAGTAAACTGGAGGAGACATTAATGTTACTAAAAGATTGGAGAAGTGATATGATGCTTTGATCAGTTTTAATTAGTTCTTCTTTAGAAAATCTCTATATTTACCACAAGTTTACCATCATTCTTTCTCTCATTTTTTTGTCCCAGAAATCACTTGAAGCGAGCTATTCCAATGGTTAGGTTGGCTGTTAGCTTCAATTGATGGGGCTTTTTTTTTTCATTAGTCAATGAGAATACATTTCCATACCTTTTTAGGGAAAAGTGATTACTCGTGTTTTTAAAATGTTGACTTAGCAAACATGGTGTATGTTCATATTGTTGCTGTTGGGTGTCAATGAACTGGTTCTAACCCTCGTGGACAGAATATATCTGCCTGCCCCTGTGAGTTTCTGAGACTGTAACTCTTTACAGAAGTATAAGACATAATTCTACATCTTTAAATATACTTTTAAAAGCCCTCAGGAAGATTTTTGATTAGTTCGGCTTCCCTCTATAATTTTGTCTGAATTCTTGGTTTGGAAAATTTAAGCAAACAATTTCAATTTAAATCTACTTTAGCTAAATGTTTCTGAAAATGACTTCCCACTCTCCACACTGTTTGGTTGCAGTCCCAGAGTGATGAATAAAAATTTCCAGAACTTCCCGACTTTGGAAGTCAAACAAGACCAAAAAAAGAGGAACCTTTCCTAGCATAGTGAGCAGACCAATTGCTTATCAATAGCTGGTTTCAAAAACAAAAAATCTGATAGATAGCTTATAGATGTAAGTGTTGCCATCAATTTTATTGCAAGGTAATACTATCAATTACCTATTGGCCGGAATTTCATCTGTTAAGGTATAGCTAATGTATTGAATACATCTATCTTGGACATTCTTTATGTTCTCAATGAATTCTGCTTGCGTGACTCATAAAAACAAACAAAAAAACATGTGATGGATATCTGACCTGGGTTGGTTGAAATAGCTGTCAGATGAACTCTACATGGTTTGAATATATGATCATATTCTCAACAGAACTAGATTTTAAAAATCAGACTCCTGGACTTATAATAAACTGGCAAGAAGAAAAATACACTTCTTGACTCAGAAAGAAGCTTAGCAGTCCAAATGGATATCAAAGACTATGTGATCATCCTAAATTTTGAATGAATATTGTATCATTTGTTTTATTTTTGAGAAAGGATCCAAAACTTTTTTTAATCAGCTCTCAAAATGGTTCCATAACCAAAAATTGGTTGAAAATGATTACTCTTGGGAATGTCATTAATACCATTGTTCTATTTTATACAAAATGATGAACTCCCATAGATAATATTTTATATTTTCCTGATTACAATAATTACTCAAGTCTGACTCAATGATATAAATAAATTCCTATGCTTATAGATGTACTTTTGAGTAAATATTTTCATCTCTGTTGCCCAGTACTCTTTCCCCCAAGTTTTAATGAGGGAAGCTGAATTCATGTGAGAAATGCAGATGAGAAAGTTATTATAGGGATTCAACAATACACCATTGTGAAAACTGGGGAAGAAGTCTCAAACGACTTTTGACAAAGGGTCACTACATGATCATAAATGCAAACATCTGCTGGTAGGGGACATGTGAGGAAACTGAGGTCTGACCACCACTAACGCACTGTGGGAACATTAACCTTTCACAGACTCTAAGTCTTAGAAATCTTCTCTGTAAATCAGGGAAGGATTGCAGCCTTCAGTATGGATCACAATTCAATGCAAAGAAAACTAAAATCCTCACAGCTAAACCAATATACAACATCATGAAAAGGATGGAAAAACTTGAAGCTGTCGAGGATTTCATTTTGTTCAGAATGGCAATGAATGCTCATGGAAGCAGCAGACAAGAAATGAGATAACATCTTTTCTTGGGAAAATATGCTGCCAAAGACCTCTTTACAAGTTTAGAAAAGCAAGGATGTCATCTTGAGAACTCATGTGCCTGACTAAAGCCAAAGTATTTTCATCATCTCATGCATGTGAAATTGGACAATGGATAAGGAAGGCCACAGAAGTACTAATCAACCTGAATTATGATGTAGAAGGAAATTAGAAGTGCTGTGGATTGCCAGGAGAGCAAGAAAACCTGTCTTGAAAGATCAAAAGAATAGCATTTTCCAAGTAACAAAGCTCAGGAGGCAGGAAATAACAGGAATACAGGATGAATAAAATTACGAAACAAGGGAAAAGATGAAAAGAGTGCTGTATTATGTTGCGGTATTGTAGTTGATACTATGAATTAAACTATAGGTGAATTGGTGAGTGGAAAATTAATTTTATCTAAATCACAATAAAAAAAGAACAGGCAGTGACTTATAGACAAATGTCATTTAATTAGTAAGAAAAATGTGCTCCCAGGATTGAAGGTGACATAATGTGTCATCTCTAAGTTACTATAAAGCCTCCGGTAGTAATAGATGGATGACTATATGGAAGGTTTGCTTATAATTTGAATGTCTTTTTCAATTTTTTTAAAGCAGAGTTAATATGAAGAGCACTTAATCTATGTTTTTTATGATAAATGATAGAAAGTAATTATTTTTTCTCCAGTGAATGCAAAAGAGTTCTGATAGCACCCATGGGTAAGGTCATGTGTCTAATGGTTCAAAGCCACCAGTCATTGCATAGGAGCAAGATGAGGCCTCCGCTCTCATAAAGATTGATAGCCTGGGAAACGACATCGCATTGTTACGAGTAACATCAACTCTTTAGCAGTTGGTGGATTTTGTTTTTTGGTGTATGGATATGGGTACCATTAAAAAATAACCACAGTACTCTACATTCAAACAGTTCTGTGAGAAATAAATCATACTGGGTGACTTTGACAGCTTTTGTTGCCAGCCTGCTCTGCCAGAAAGAAGGGAGATATATGAAATAAAAAAAATTTCCAAGTTAAGCAATTGTAAGTTATAATTATATTTCATAGGCTTTATTAAAATTTGTAAAATTAAATTGAAGTGCTTATTCTGGTAGGTTTGTAAAAGTGAAATTGCATCGTATTTTCTAGCATTGTATTTTCATTCACATCCACAATTAAAGATGCACATTTAAAGGACTTTTTATTATTCAGCATATTATAAATAATGTTTTCAGGATTACAAAAGCCACATAAAAGTACAACTGGAATCAGCACAGCAATATCTCCCACTATTCTAAAATTAAAAGGAGAACTTTCATTTGATGACACTTTGAACACAGTTTGTATCTTTCTTCAGTTATTCTTCCCATTTTGTAGTGCAGAAAATGTCATAATACATTAACTAGATATATTTTTATTCAAATGGCAAGGACCTTAGTTACTGAAATTCAAATATCCTATTTCTATTATAGCTCATTGTATCTTTCATGGTCCAAGAAACTTTATATAATAAAGTTTAGATTGATAGCTATCCTCGCTGCATGGAGCAGATGCTGACTCACAGTTATCCTACAACACTGGGCAGAAATGTCCCTGTTATATGAGTTATCTAGACTGTCTCTGGAGTAGGAAAGCCTCCTCTTTCTCCCTCAGAGCAGCTGGTGTATATGAACTGCTGACCCTGGGCTTATCAAAACACTTCACAAACAAATACCTTAACCCAAATAGAACTTTGAAATAGTTAAACAGTATAACATACCGAACAATGTTTTTGTGTGCTAAAGTAAGCTTCTATCTTTCACTAGCAAGTTTCTTAGACAATGGTGCTTTGCATTTTACTATGGTGCTGGAATCTCTGGCACTGTTGTTATCGTTCTTCCTGTTAGATACCATCAGGTAGGTTCAGACCCCTAGGAACTGTATATACAACAAAACGGAATACTGCTGGGTTCTACACGATCCTCACTAAGCCCGTTGTTACAGTCAGGAAGCCAATCCAATTCCTTGAGCGTCTTCCCATGCTTTACTGCTCCTCTGCTTTATACTGAACATGATTTCCTTTTTCAGGATCAGATCTCGCCTGACATGTCCAAAGGATGTTAGGTAAAGTCTTGCTGACCTCGCTGTCTAAACAGCACTCTGGCCTTATTTCTTCCAAGACAGATTGCTTTGGTTTTTCATCAGTCCATGGTACTTTGCATATATTCCAGCACCAAAATTCAATTTGGGCATTTGATTCAAATGCCCCCAAAATTCAAAATTCATTTTATTCTTCTTTGGACATCTATATTCTATGTCCGGCCTTCACATTCGCATGAAGCAATTGCAGATATCAGAGCTTGGGTGAGGTGGACCGTAGTCATCAGAGTAATATCTGTATTTCGACGACTCTAAGGAGATCTCGGGCGTTACATTTACCTCATGCATCTCATCTTTTTATCTCTTGACTGCTGCTTCCATGCGTATAGACGGCGAATCCCAGCAAGACACAATCCTTGACAACTTCACCCCTTTCTCCGTCTACCGGGATGTTACCTATTGGTGCATAATGGAGAATTTTGGTCTTTCTTTATTTTGAATCATAATGTCTACCGAAAGTTGCAGCCTCTGATGTTCATCAGCAATTACTTCAAGCATTTCTCATTGTAAGCAAGCAAGGTTGTGTCATCTGCATAAAAATAAAGTTGTTACTAAGTGTTCCTTCCATCTTGATGCCACGTTCATCTCCAGCTTCTCTATTATTTGTTCAGCATGTAGAGTGAATAGTGCTGAGATGATAGAATCCGAATACCCATCTTTCTTGATTTTGAACCATTCAATATGCCATTGCTATGTTCAATGGAGATTCCATACATTTCGGGAGCCCTGTTTTTGCAGTTCTTTTTTTGTGACTTTGTGTATTCTTTCCATAAATATTCAATGCTTCCTGCATCATTCAATATTTTGCCTATAGTGTCTCTCAACATTGCAACCCCAGGCTTGAATTTTTTCTTGCCTTCTTTCAGTTTAAACTGTGCTGAGCATGTTCTTCCTTTTATCTTTCTAATTCTAAGTCTTTACACATTTTATTGCAATATTTGGCTTTGTCCTTCCTATCTGTATTTTGAAATATTCTATTCAGCTCTTTGACTTCATTATTTCTTCATTTGTCTTATCTGCTCTATAATTAAGAGTAAGCTTCTTCTGACTTCTGCCTTTATCTTTTCTTTCTTCTTGTCTTTAATGCCTTCTTCCTTTCCTCGTGGGATATGCCATTGGTGTCCTTCCATAGTGCATCAGGTCTTTGACAGTGTTCAATGCATCAAATCTATTCTTGAAATTAAATTTCAATAAGTTCAAGGTCATTTGTTCTCTCTCTTGAACTTGTTTTAGTTTTCTTCATCTTTATCTTGAACTTACATATGAGCACTGATGGTCTGTTCCATAGTTAGCCACCATCAGGTTTTAGCTGCTGATATTGAGCTTCTCTGGCATCTCTCCCCACAGAGGTAAGCTATTTGGTATCTGTGTATCACATCTAAAAAAGCCCCTGTGTATAGTTTCCTTTTGTGTTCTTGAAAAGGTATTTACTATGGGCAACTATTGGTTTTGCATAATTCTGTCATGCAACCTTCAGTTTCACTTCTATCCCCAAGTTCGTATTTTCTAGCTACAATGCCTTCTTGCTTCTTTCCAAGTTTTGCATTTCAGTCATCAATAAAGATCAATGCATGTGGATTGCATGCTTGGTCAATTTCCAATTTAAGTCAATGGTAGAAACTTTCAATTTCTTCATCACTAGCTTTTGTGCTGACTAATAATTGCATTGATTGAAGACAGATAGATAAATTTCTATCCCAGACAGCGCTGTATGTCATTGTTAATTTTACAGTGTCCTTTTTGACAATGAATGTCATGCCATCCTTCTTGATTTTGTTATTCTCAGCATAGTAAATCATATAATATTCAAATATTAAATGGACAATAACAGTAGGTTTCAGTTCCCTAATGCCTAATACTTTGATCTTCCTATGTTCCATTTCATTTTTGACTACCTCTCAATTTTCCAGATTCCTACTTCACACATGTCAAGTTTCAATAATCAGCAGATTTTTGCAACTCTTTCTCCTTACCTTGAGTTGTCCTCATTGGTAAATGAAGATTCCAAAGTTCCACTACTACAGATTTTACCCAATTCAATTTTCCATGATCAGCTCTACTTCTAGAAATCAGTTCCTCCTTCGTCACATTTCCAGTACCCTGGGACACAAAGTGCCCATCCTTGAGCACTTTCTGCTTCCATTTAGAAGGTCTTCTGTATCTAACAGTATTTTGAAGTTCGGCATAAGGTTTTCAGTAGCCCCTTTCTCCAAAGTGGGGACTGAGTCTTTCTTAGTTGTCTATTCTTAGTCTGGGAGGTCTGCAGAGTTTGGGTGACCCTGCTAATGAAATCCTACTGACATAGCTCCAGCATCACAGCAACACACAAGTCATGACAGTAGGACGAGCCGCCACTTGCATTTCAAACATCAAAAGGCTCGCTCATAGTGGATGGATTTCTGAAGAGCTTCCAGACTCAGAAAGACAAAAAAGAAAGTACTGGTAATTTATTCTGAAATGGAACCAATAGTAATCTGTTAGTCATTGAACCACAATAGAACATCACCCTATAAACTGCTAAAAGATGAATTCCCTAGGCAATGAGAGTGAAAGTGCACAGTGGTGTCAATGATGGACATCGTCACATTTGTGAAGGTGGTAGAGTGTTGGCTCACATTTTGTTCTGTTATACATATTGTCACCAAGAGTTAGTGTTGTCATTATGGCAGCTAACAAAAGCAATATAAGATAATCAGCAACAAGCATAAGCAGGAAAATTCTATATCTTTTTTTCTTTTGTGTATTTATTCTACTGTTTCATCTAAATACAGTAAAACCATTTTGTTTATAAGATTTGATGCTTCTGGTATATATATATATATATATATATATATATATATATATATATATATTTCTCCTAGGTAAACAATAAGAACTCAACCATAAATAGTTATAGAAATATTGTTCAGCTGAATTCTGTACACTGATCAGTAACAACACATTCTTTAAATAAAATATTCTTCCTTAAAGTTTCCAAAACATGTAATAGAGAAATATGTTGGAAAAAGAGGAAAATGACCTTTATTTTAATATTCTTCTAAAGAATTTTTCAATTGAAAACTGAATTACATAATATAGCATGATAGCAGAAAGAACGTTATCTGAATCAGCTATTCTTTTCGATTAGAAGGCTTTATGAAATGTCTTCCCAGTGCACTTAATCTTACAGTCTTGTATTATTCAAGAATCGAATGTATTCTTTTAGCAGTAGCAATAACGATCATTGGGGTGTTGCTGCTACTCTGGTAGTATTCTTTTTTTTTTATCCTCAAAGCTTTATAACTCACCTTCCAGTAAATTCATACATGAATAGGTTTTAAAGTCCACCCCTAAGGAGAAAACCACGCATTGTCGAAACGATCCCTGACGATCACTTAATCAGGCCTCATGAGGGGGATGGACATCCCTCATTACGCCCAACACAACTATGTTTTCTTCTGCACCAGTAATCAAAGCTTGCTTTTTTTCCCCTTAACACTTAACTGGGTGAGATAGATAAATTTCATCTGGATGGTATCCAATGCCCCAAACAAGTATTTATCTTAAAGGACTGGCACTGCATTTCAGCATGACATTTCCACATGTTGAGAGAATTGAGACACATAGCAGCAAACCAGAATGGACTGATCGTCAGTATTCCAAACTCAGATGGTTCCAGTGAAGTCACTAAAACTCAAGGCTACGGAGGTGATGTTGCCTCACAGGAACCTGATAGGACAGACCAGAGCTGCCCCTGTGGGTTTCTGAGACTGTCATGCTTTATAGGAGTAGAAAGGCCCATCTTTCTATCACCGAGGACTGATGTCTCAGTGCTTGTCTTACTGTAGCAGTCCCACGCACAACCCTCTACATGACCAGTGGATTCTAAATATCATAACTATCTAAATATATTAATGCTTCTAAATTCATTTTCTTCACACTGTATGCTTTTGCCTCCCGTGCGAACTTCACATGAGTCAATTGTCCTGTGATTATCAATGGATCACAGTGTGCCATGTATCCATTCTATGCTCATGGAAGCTGTGGTTAAGATATCAAATGATTTATTCCATTTTTCAAATCAGCTGTACAAGAGCTATTTAAATGTGGTGCTTTGAAAATTAAGGTGATCCTGGCCCACGTCAAGTTATGTTCACTTGCCTCATATGCACGTGGCAGGTGTATTGATAAGGAAGACTGATAATGAATTGATGCTTTGGAATTCTGGTGTTGGTGAACACTATCGAAAGTACCATGGACCTCCCTAAAACAAATAAATTATTCTTGAAATAAGTAAAACTAGAACGCCTTAGAAGTGAGAATGGCTAAACATAATCTCCTATATTTGACCATGTTATCACGAGAGAGTCATACTTGGAAAAGGATTTCATGCTTGGTAAAGTAGAGGGTCAGTGTAAAAAGAAGACTGGAGAGGAAATAGATTGGCATAGGGCTCGCAACAAAGTACTGGTGTGTAAGAACAATTGTGATGAAGGTGCAGGGCTAGGCTGTGTTTCATTCCACTGTACGTAGGATTTTCTGGGTAAAAAGAATTGACGCCATCTGTGTTATGATGGGTTGACTCGAGAAACAACTCCAGTAACATTCATATATGTCTAAGAAAGAGTTTTACATTAAAAAAAAGTTATATGGTAAGTTAAAATCTCAACCCAGTCGAACTCAAGTCCATTAGTCTGATACAAGAGAATGAGTTCCTCTGTAGACTCATGCAGCCATATGCAATGATGCAGACAGAATGCAGGAAGGTCACAGCCCTGTGGGTGCAAAGCCCTGTAGAGCCAATGGAGGGGGAAGCATCTCCAGGGTTTTGGCAGCAATCAAGGACAGGCAGCAGGAAGGTGAAGCTGGGAGTGGGGTGGGGGAGGTTCCCAGGACCCTTCAACGAGAAGACACACCCAATTAGGAGGCACCATCAGTCTGTGACCTGATTGACAGATTGAATACCACTTCTATACTTTATGTTCATATCTTCCAGTTGATACAAAATTATGTAACTACTATAGCATCTGACAGCAGCTCTGTCATAAAAGTCAATTCATAAAAGTCAATCAAATGCTTAAGCCCTAAAGTTAGAGAACCTTTTCTTTGTAGATTTAGTAACATAGGAATATTTGGGTCTTCATCTCTTTGCAGATGGTGAGATTTTTTTCTTCTCTCTTTAAAAAATAAAATTAAAATATTTTTGTTCAAAAGAACCTTGATCTGGGATTGCTCCCCTGTCAGCAAGAAGGAGTATTTGTTTTATATTTGCTTTTGTTCCTCTTTTCCATAGTGACAATTTTCCAAATCCCTAGCCTTTTGAATATTATGATGCATTTATTTATTACAGAAGAGCCCGTCATCTTGATTACTAGATTGCTTGCCTTAATTTTAAATTTATCAAATAAATCCTGTATCACAATTTGGAAATCTGTCATGTAGATGTAGTTGGGTCCACTAAGGACATCATTCAGGTAATTGAATTCCTAAGGAAATTTGACAATTTCACGATTTTCAAAGCTATTATTCTAATGTATTTTAAGGCTGGAGTCATAGGTACCATCAACATTGGGAATGATGTGCAAGAATAATGTTACATCTGTAAGTATTATACAGGACTTAAACCAATTGATTGTATTTCTATGTGATATTTTGTATTCAACTTTTTACATTAGAGGTTTAGTTCTTCTTCACAGAGACAGAGAGCTGGTAATTCTAAAGAACAGGGAATTGTTTGCTTTCTCACAATCCTGAGTCCTTGTAGATTAAATTGAGGTTTGGCCATGTCCATCCCATTTTTGAGCTTCTCTCAAACGTTTCTGTTGTTGACCATCAATATTTAGTAATTCTTGGTGCTTCTTGACATCTGTCTCCCCAATTTCCACCCCTCACTCATATCCCCATTCCCATCTGTGACAATTCTGCTCTCTTTATAACTCAGAAGGGATGAGTTTGGGAGCTGGTTGTATTTGGTCTTAATGAGTTTAATATCATAAAAGAGACATATCTTAAAACAAGGTCATATTTATAAATATAGTAACTAAAATTTCAGCACATATTTTGAGAGGAGCAAATTTCTCATATAATTCATTTTCTATTTCTCTTTTCAGAAATGTTGCTCTTTGACTATTCTAAATTGTGAACAAGGAATTTCAAGCACAATCAAGTTTGATATAGTAGTGACCCATTGCCTGAAAAGTGTTTCTAATTTTGAACATGACAATCTACCATTTATAATGAAGCATGCTATTAAATCACCCTGCCCCCCCCCAAATCACCTTGCTTTTAGTGGATGAGATATTTCATTTATTCTGTTTATATTCAAACAGTATATAATAATAGCACTTTTATCACAGGTGTGTGTAAATTTGCATAAATCTGGAATGAAAAATCAAAATCATTTGAATAAAGTGAAAAATAGGACATACTAGAATTAAAGATGAGTATATAATTATCATGTTTACCATATTTTTGATGACATGAAGCAAACAACTATGTTTAGATGTGCATCTGTTTCAAATGACACAAAACAGTGCCGCAGCTAAAAATATTCTGTAAGAGTGCACCACATTCTAAGGAACCGTTTATTAGATTTCTCAATGTAGGCCTCTCTCTCAGGTGCCAAGGTCAGCCATTCTGACTTAGAAGAAACAAAAGACCGAAAGGGGACAAAAGGACAAACAAGAAAAATGATGAATTAATTTTAATTTTGTTGTGCTTTTTATTTCCTCACTATTGACGTACTCATTTTCCAAAAGAAAAAAAAAGTCTTCATACTTCCCAAGTCTTAATGCAGTATGATATGGGGTTTGTTTTTATTACTTTGCATATGAGAATAAAAATAATGCCATGCATTTTCTATTATTTTATTTAAGACAAGGTTATTCTGCATTCCAAGAGTCCAAGTTTCATTCTGCATCCCAGGTCAGAATCATTTTGGCATTAATTTTCATCTCATAGCAATTCCTGCTAATCATTCATTAACTTTATTTTATTTTCATTTTTAAAGTTCCCTTTGAAACATGTGTTATGGTCACTTTTTATTTATACTTATTATAGAAAGAAGATGACCCTAAATCTAGCTTCCCAAAGTTATTCAGAAAGAATTTTAAGGCACCAAATCTGGGCTGAGCCCCGGTGGTATAGTGATTGAGTGAGGGACTGCAGCCCACTGGCTTGGCAGTTTAAATCCAGCAGCAGCTCTCCAGGAGCAAGGCTGGGCCTCCCACCCCCACCAGAGGGCAGTGATGCCTCCAAAGGCACCAAATCTACCTTAATTAGTATAATTCCCACTTATAATTTCAGGCCAGGGGTAACTTACCTCAGCTTCTAAACAAACATTCTTCCTTAGATAAAACTAAAAATGACTAACTACACTTCTATTCATCTGATGAAATCTTAATATTTTTCATATTCCTATTTCAAACCATTCTTCTTCATTCCAAATAGTTGAATGGATACCAACTTTGCAAATTTGGGATAGTATCTATGTGTCCACGAGTTAGCTCACACCACATAGTTTATCTATATCATGAAGGAGGATGATGATAGGCATCCTGAGAAATTCCCTTTAATGCCCTTGGTAAAAATGTTAACTTAGTTCATAAATCTGATGTAACTTTATAAAAGGAACCTGCAGTTATTTACACCATGTTGTCTAAACTGTTGCTATGATTTTTGAAGCCATTCCAGCAATATTTCAAATACCACCAAGCTTACTTATGTTGGGCCAATTTGGATAGAGATGAACAAGACAGATACAGCAACCTGCTTTTGAAAATTAGCCAACACAAACCCCTTTAGCTCACAAGAGAAAAGTGCCTGGTATAGTGCTGCAAGATGAGATGAGCTTCTAGGTTGGGATAACTCAGCATTTAACAATGAACTTAAGGATACCAATGATCGTGGAATTGGTGTGAGCCAATGTGTATGCCGTGTCCATGAGCCAGAACTGAGGTCAATACAACCAGCAAGGAGATATCCAGGATGTATAAAATAAGAAGTGTGGCATCATTGCTAAATATTAATTTCAAATAAATAGATACAAAATATCTGTGAACCAAACAGAATAGCAATGCAATGAATGGCCTTAGACCCACCACAGGGTTTTAAGTTGAGTTCTTCACACTGCTCCTTGCACTGGACTTTCATCCTTTCTCAAATGTAATCCTACCACACATTTTTGCTTAAAACTAAGACAAACCGGCGGTGCCATCAGGCAAGCATTGACTACTATCTGTAAGTTCATGGTTTCAGACCCACTAATTGCTCCATGAGACCAGAATGAGGCTACTTATTCTCACAACTTCTTACTGCCTAGGAAGCTTTATGGTCAATGTGAGTCAAAACTGACTTGAGGGTAGTGCTTTTTCATTTTAGTTCTTACTTGTTATAGCACATTTCCTTGAATATAAGGATTGTATGCAAGAACAAGGGATTGCTCTCTTTTTATATGCATAATTGTATAATGTAAATAATTGCTCTCTTTTTATATGCATAATTGTATAATGTAAATACATTTGTATTATCATTTCTTTTCAATCTTAAGAATTCTGTTAGTGTCATCCATGTTATGAAAAACAAAAACTCTGGCTCATTATTTCCTCTTGGTATATTATTCTTTTGTATAAATGCACCACCATGCATTTACATACCCCACTATGGATGAAATGTTTGTTTTCTTCCAGGTCTTACGGTCATAAGCTTTGATTTTATTAACATACTCGAGTAAATTATTGGTGCACATATTCTAGGATTATTCTGTATATGAGTCTCAACCTATTCATACTAATATCATGAAGAATTAGTCATCTTACTAACTTTAAATCAGAAAATAAGAGATTAAAATTAAGCTCAATATTTGAAAATCCAATTAAAATACTTTTGTTAAATTTATATTATAGAAATGGGTGTCCTTTTTAGCTTAGAAAATAATAAAATTTATGCATAATAAGTTGCTTTCATAATTCCTTATTAAAAGCACAAATATTTGAAATTATTATAGTAACTGCCATAGGATATAACTATATATGTGATTTCTGTGATAGTAAATAATAAAAGTTACTGATAATACTATGGTCTCTTCCTTTATGACTGAAATCAATGGTATGTTTCACTTAGAGCAGTGGTTCTCAACCTGTGGGTCACTACCACTTTGGGGGTACAATAACCCTTTCAGGGGTCACCCTATTCAAATCATCAGCAAAACTGCAGTGATGAAGTAGCCACAAAAATAATTGTATGGTTGTGTGTCAACTGTATTTAAGGGCCACAGCATTAGGAAGGTAGAGAATCACTACTTTGGGGCTAATAAAACACAAATGATGTTGCAACTGTCCAAATGACTACATCATCTCAACTCCATGTACACCGGTTTGAAATCTATCTGCAAAATAATTTTGACAAGTGATTCTAAATTCTTCTGCAAATTATCTTCCTGATTTATACTCTCACAATTTAACAGAACGGTTTTAAATGTTCCAAATACTTTTCAGAAGTTAATTTTGTCTTGTTGAATTAGAATGGAATCACATAGCTTCTAAGTGTGTTTCTGATTCTATGCAGTAGGCATTCATAACTTTAGCCCAATTTTTTTAGTGATCTCAGAGAGCTCGTTATATTTTGGAGAAACACATTTTTTTGCTCATGTTTTCTTTTGTGGGGCAGAGGCTATGGAAAGCATACACAAGCATATAGAACTACTTTAATGTTTTATACACTTACAATACAGTGATACTGAACACTTCCTTCAAGTTGTGTTGCATTTTCAATATCCATGTTCTCTTGTTCATCATACTAAGCAACTCATTCCTGCTAATGATTTATCTGGTAAAACCATCTTCATCAGTTTTCGTCTTGCTTAAAAAAAAAAAGGAAAAATCAGCCCTTTAAACCTGCTGATCTTTACACAATGCTTTTGGCCTTTACCAAGCTGAAAGGTTGATGGGTCAAAGATAAATGTATAAAATTGAAAATTAAATACATCAATTGTATGCAGGCCGCATTCGCACACTTGCTACCATCATCCCTCTCAAAACATTCTCCCTCCACTTAGGCCCCCACTACCAGTTCCCCATGTTTCCCTCCTCACCCCTCTCCTCCCCCAAGAATCCTTAATAATTTACAAATTGTTATTCTTTTTCATATCGTATACTGTCCAATGTATCTTTGATCATGATGGGAGTTGAATGAGCCCCCAATAAAATGATTTATTTTTAAAAAGGATGGGGAAAGAGGAGCCTATGCCAAGGGCTCAAGTAGATAATATTTGGAAATGAATATGACAACATGTGTACAAATACACTTGATACAAATGATGTACTGAATGTTATAAGAGCTGTAAGAGCCCCCAATAAGATCATTGAAAAAAATCGAAAATGAAAAACCATGTGAGATCCCAATTACAGCAGCTATTAAAGAACTTGTAATTCTTAGGACTTATTCCCTAAGCTACTGAACTATAGACACAGGGAGATTTTTAAATTTTTAAAATTCATTTAGAATGACTGTCTTCTCCCTCGTGGCTCTTTGCTGAGATCTTTTTCACCTTTTAAAAAAGGAAAAAAAATGAATGACCTAGCTTAATTGTGTTCAATGTCCAGCAGCAGTCTCATAAAGTGTTGCAAAGTTTCAGTGATGTGAGCTATATTTAAAATTTCATGTTTCCCATAAGCTCAAAATCTCTTTGTACAGCATAAAAAGTATTTTAAAGGAATCCTACTGAGAATAAAACAAGTGCATTTTTTACAGAGAGAATTTGTCTTCTGTCATTCACTAATCACAGAGATATGTTTAAACACATTTTATTTGGAATCAATCCATGCATGTATGAACTGGAATCCATTTAAGAATGCTTTATGACTCGACCTTGAATAATCAATAATGGCTAGACTAATAATAGCCATTACTAGTTAATATGGTTAGGCTAATAATAACCATTATTAGAATAATGGTTAGATTTCCACAAGCTATAACAAATATAAACATGTAGTGATCCAAAGCAAAAGCCCTAATATTTATTTTAAAAATCTAACAGAATTCAAGAAAGAAACAAAGGGATCTATAATGATAGTAGGAGATTTTGAACACCATTTTGAAAATTGGTAGAACAATTTGAAGAAAGATAGATATACATACAGAAGATCTGAATAAAACTATTGACCAACCGTACCACACATCCATATGATATGTAGAATATACCACCCAACTCCATGCAGCATAATACACATTCTTCTCCAATATTCATGAAACTGTGTCTAGAATAGAACATAGACCACAAAGCAGACTCAATAAAACTTAAAAGATTGAAATTTTACAAAGCACCTATTCTGATTATAATGATAGTAAAAAAAAGCTAGTACTAAAATAAGGAAACAAAAATGACAATTTAAGACTTGGTGAATTGGAGAAGAAATAAAAATTGAGATAAGAAAAAATGTATATTTATACTAGAATGGAGAGACAACATACCAAACATTCTTATGAAATCTCTGGGATTTTCTACACGATTTTCATGGCCAGTGTAAATATAGCTTTTCTTCTTTCTTTCCAATGTGGTTGCACTTTATTTGCCCTTCTTTCTTGGTTCCTCTAAGACTTTCAGTAAAATGATGAATGGGAGTGGTGATAATAAACATCCTTATGTCATTCCTGTTCTCCAGAGGAAGGCTTTGAGATCTTCTGCATTGAGAATAATGTTGGCTGTTTTGCATGGTATTGTTAAGTCCCTTCAAATTGGTTCTGACTCACAGAAACTCCGTGAATAATAAACTGAAACCTTACCAGATCCTATACCAGCCTCATCATCTCCGCTTTCTGGAGGCCCATTGTTGAAGTCTGTGTCAATATATTTGCTTGAAGGACTTGCTCTTTTGTGCTGACCTATCTATCTTTTTTTTTTTTTGGTAGCATCTCTGCCCTGGTGGGAGTAGGAGGTTCAGCCCCTATCTCTTATTAAACAGGAGTTTATTTTTCAAGGATGGGTCTCTCCTGATCATATGTCCAAATTTTATAATCCTCGATTACTTCTACCACACAAACCTATTTGTTCTGTTGACCATTCATCTTACTTGAAATACTGTTCTTCAGCACTAATGCTCAAATGAGTTGTTGCATCTTCAGTTTTCTTGAATCAATGTCCAGTTTTCACTTGCATCCAAGTCTATTGAAGGTATCATGGTGTGTACCAGGTCAACATAGGTTTCTTTTCTTTATTTTAAATAATTTTATTGGGGCCTCTTACAGCTATTATAACATTCAGTACATCATCTCTATCAAGCACATTTGCACACATGTTGCCACATACATTTTCAAACATTTTCCATTTGAGCCCTTTGTATAAGCTCCTCTTTAAAAAAAAGCTCCTCTTCCCCCCCCCCTATTTTTTAAATAAATCATTTTATTGGGTACTCATACACCTCCTCTCATAATTCATACATATATCAATTGTATGCAGAGCTCATTTGCACACTTCTTGCTATCATCACTCTCAAAACATCCTCCCTCCACTTAGGCCCCCAGTTCCACCTCCCCATAGTTCCCTTCCTCCCTCCCCCCATGAACCTTTAATAATTTACAAATTGTTATTACTTTTTCATATCGTTCACTGTCCAATGTGTCTCTTCACTCACTTCCCTGTTGGCCATGCCCCAGAGAGGAGGTTATATGTAGATCCTTGAAAAAAAAAATGAGGGAATGGAGTTTTCTACACTTGATCTTAGCCAAAAGGCCGAGAAGTGATGAAATGGAGTTTTCTAAGTGATAACCTTGTTCTTCAGCACTTGAAGGAAGGATTCTGCAGCATATTTGCCAAGTGCAAAATGTCTTATGTCTTGACATTGATTGTGAATTCCAGCAAAAGGAAATCTTGACTATCTTGATCTATTCTCCATTTATTATCATGTGGTCTATTTGTCTAGTTCTGAGGATTTGGGCTTTCTTTACATTATTTTAGACTCTATCCTGAAGGTGTAAGACCTTGAAGGTGTAAGACCTTGAACATTATTTTAGACTCTATCCTGAAGGTGTAAGACCTCAACTGCTTCAAATCTCTTTGGATTTGAGCAAGCAGGTTATCTTATTCACATATTTTAGGTTATTATTAAACCTTCCTCTGATTCCGATGTCACCTTCCTTCTTCTTTATATAGCCTGCTTTCTCAGACCATTTGTGAAGAGTTCAGATTGAATAAGAATGGGGAAGGAATACAATCCTGATGTACACCTTTCTGGAGTTTTAGCAAATTCCAAACTCAACTCATAGTGGCACCTGTGGATAACTCTTTATGGAGGTGGAAATCCCAGTCTTTCTCCCACTGAGGTGGTTTCCATCTACGGACCATGTAGATCACAGCCCAACATGTAACCACTATCCCAACAGGGCATTCGAGTTTCAACTATGCAATATTCCTAGTTCTGTTCACAATCACTGCCTCTTGAGACATGCACAAGTTCCACAGGAATATTCTTCTCAAAGCTATCCACAGTTTGTTTGACCTATATAGTCAAACGTCATAGCATAGCCAATAAAACACAAGTAAATACCTTTCTAGTGTTTGCTACCCTCAGCCAAGATATATTTAGCATCAGTGATGATATCCCTCATACTATGTCCTCTTCTGAATCCAATTTGAATTTCTGGTACCTTTCTGTAGACAGACTGCTGTTGAACTTTCTTCAGTAAAATTTTATTTGCATGTGATAATTTTTACCATTGTTTCTACATAGTGGAAATATAGGGTCACTTTTTGTTGCAGTTGACACAAATACAATCTTCTTCCACTGTGCCACCAGGAATCCTATGTGTTGAGTCCTAGAGTTGAGCAAAAAGCCAATTAAACAAAAATTTAATTCTCAAAGGCCAGACTTTCACAAAATTAAAACAGCATGTATTTGTTTTGTGGCTGTTAATTCTTTTTGTCTACTCTTTTCACATTTGTCATTTAAAATTTCCCCCAAATGAAAAATATATTTCCTCTTTACTGATTAGTTTGATAATTTTAAGATGCAGAGATAAAAAAGTGGTACTAATTACAGTAGAATTGTCCCAGCAAAGTCTTGTAATGTCAACCCATATGTTGTACTATTTTTAAAATTTCTGAAATAAGCCATTCAGGTTAATGTTAACAGCATCATTCTATTCTTAGTGTAATCTGCCCTTACACATTCTTTAGCCTTGAGATTTTGGATGCACTATATAACATCTTTCTAAAAAAGAAATGTCCTTGTAGTGAGTTAAGGTATTCTGACAGGCTGTATCATGTAAGATCCCTTGCTTTAACACTAATCCCAATAGTCTCATTTTCTCTTTGTGCCAAAAGTAGTAAGAAAAGATATTCTGTAAGCCAAACGCAGGGTGATATTTCAGGCGTTTATATTTTTATCTCTAGTCCCTCCATACAGGAAGACTAAAACTTGTGACTTGCTGTAACTTTTCATTGCTATGCTTTTTCTTATTAATCATATTGATATTCTGACTTTAAAAATATGACCAATGAACATTTACCCAAACCACAAAACAAATGCTTTCAAGTTGATTTCAAGTAATATACACCAACCGATATAAAGCTTTGGAGGCTGTAAATCTTTAGGAGAGAAAATTGCCTCTACTTTCTCTCATGAGGTAGCTGGTGGATTTAAACTGATGGCCTTGAAGCTTGCAGTCCAACAACTCCCAACAATACCACCAGGGCTCTGTTTTTTTATACAACTCATATCACAATCACAATACATTCACGGTGTCAAGCACTTTTGCACATTTGTATTCCTCATCATTCTCAAAACACTTGCTTTCCCCTTGAAGGGCCCTTGGTATTCACTCCTCATTTTCCCCTTCCTCCTGGGCCCCCCTTCCCCCATGTACCCTAATTATTTATAAATTATTATTATTTCATAATATCTTAGACCATCCGATGTCTCCCTACTCTCACCCACATCTCAGCTGTCCATCCCCCAGGTAGGGAGTCAAATGCAGAGTGTTGCCATCTGTTCTCCCTTTCTACTTCACCTTCCCTCCATCCTCCCATTATTGTCCCTCTCACCAACAGTCTTAAGGAGTTCTTTTGTCCTGGATTCCCTGTGTTTCCCATTCCTATCTGTACCAGTGTACATCCTCAGGTCCAGCCAGATTTGTACGGTGGAACTAGGTCATGATGGGGGGGGGAGTGAAAGGAAGTATACAAGAATTCTATTAATAAAAATACTTAAGAGAATTTTACTTTTACTGGCTAGAGATTAATTAGCTCAGATTAAGGGGAGGGGTGTGGCAAGATACAATAAAATGGAGGGATGGAGGATGGGGGGAAATGATGGAGGCAGAAGACAACACTGGGAAGTTTTCAACAATTACAGCTAACAGAAGTAAATGTTACTATATTTAAAAAGTCCAGAAATAATTGACTTTATTAAAGAAATTAGTAATTGCATAGAGACACAAACTGAATAATTGTAGCAGGACAGTGAAGCTATACCCACAAATCAATAAAGATTTGACAAAGGATTCCGGGTCCTTCTCTTTGCTGCAAATATATCCATAAATGTGGGGAGTATACAGGAGACATTATAAAAAATTCTTAGATATAACAAAACACATTAAGAGATTGAGTTGCCAATTAATAGTCCAATAGGCATTAAAACATCATTCAAAAATACACGGTTCTGCAACCTATTTTGGTGGGTGGCTATTGGGATCTTGAAAGCTCCCGAGAGGCTATGTAATGTACTCCTATGGATATCTCTCTTTCTAAGAAAAAATAAGGGTGATAAAAATCAAAGACACATGGACACAATTAGCCCAATGGATTAATACTGAAGGCGAAATCAGTCTTTATAATCTTGAATGAGAAGAACCAACATGGTGACCCCCACCATGAAATTCAGAGTGGTGCTGCCCTCTGAAACCAAGGACCTTTCACTTGCTCTATTCATATGCTTCTGTGGTAAGTGAACAGAGTTCTGTAGAGAAGAAAACCCAATAATGCTTACATAGGTATATAAATAGAGAGGTCTTTACCAAGAATCATGGCTGTCACACTTTTTGGAGCAGATAAGACCAGTCAAGTTCAAATCTAATGCTCAACTGTTAAAGCCAATGGACCCAGAATTTGAAAGTTGAAGCAGGAAAACCTGCTTAGACTGGTGGATGTCACAGAGCAGACCTGTGCCTGGCAGAGTCAAACGAATTAAAGGTCATAAAGCTCTGATGGTTCTCACAGTCAGCAGGCAATAGGGCAATAGGGCTCTAAGAGCTAGCTCCTAGAGTCAGGAAACTGTTGGCTCAAGCAATGGACATTGATTGAAAGATGCATGAGATTGAAAGATGCATGATCCAGGCCAGTGAGAATGATGTCCTCCAAAGTGTCTACTTAAATATCAAGTAGATAACATCCCTGGTGAGATATCATCAGGGCTATGACCTTCATATCTGCTTGGTTCACAGCAGATCTCATCACAAAATTGATTACATTATGTTAGATAATATTACAGAAGAAGTTTGACTGCCAAATCCCTGAGGATTCTGGCCCAGCCAAGCTTACACAAAAACTGTCGCATTACACTTTTCTATCAATGATTAATGAAATTATATTAGCGAACAACAGAAATCTTTCCTTCACTTCATCCTGATAGTTCCCTTTAGACTAAACTGGGGAGTTTTTCTGCTTATATGACTGTTCTTCTAAGTCACATATTTCCTTTAGCTGGCAAATGGTTGTTGAACCGTAACTTAGGTGTCTTCTCCAAAGCAGGTGTACAGTTTAATATTTAATATCAATCAAACTCAAGGGTTTTTTTATGTTCCCAATCATTATATTTTTTTGAAATATTAATATGACATTACTTTGAAAACTAGACAATTTCTTCAAGTATCCATTTTTGGATATTCAAATATTCAAATATCCAAAAATCTCATCTTTCTGCTCTTAAATTTTGACAATGATGATCTAAAATTTGCTAATAAGTATATACTAATTTAAATGAAATAAGCATTTATTTTAGTAGAAATAATGATATTTTGATATCTTTCCTGGTGGTATTGTTGGTTATATGTTGGCCTATTCAATATAATATTTATAGTTCAAGTTCACCAGCTTCTCCATGGGAGAAAATGTGAAAGACTTAAGTCTTTGAAATTCTATATCGAATTGTTATGCATCAGAATCAAATTCAATGTTGCAAACCTTTAATACAGTTCCTCATGTTGCCCCTCCCCCAAGCTACATCATAACTGTAATTTTGCTACTGTTATGAATCAGGTGAACCCTGTGAAAGGGTCATTATGTGTGTCTGAAGAGGACTTTATAAATTAGTAACAGACATATACGCTAATATTGGACTTCGTCTGGACTAGGCTAGGACGTTTCTCAATATTCAATTGCTCTTGTCTAGAAACCTCGTGTACATATGAGTGTCTGTGAATTTATTTCTCTAGCCTACCTAGACTAACACAGTGATCCAGTTTATTTTCCAACTAATAAAATCAAGCAACCAGCGTGATTATCAACATATATGAAGCTTGAACACTAAAATCATTAAGAAAAATAACTGCACTTTTTTCAAAGATAGTTTTATCATATACTTCCTATCTCATATGATTTAATATTCAATCCATATGAAGAGTTGTGCATTATTTATCACAATCAATTTTAGAACATTTTCTTCTTGTACTTATTGTTAGCTCCCTGTTTCCCAACCAGTATGCAGGAATTCTACTCATAGCGTTCTTAATTTAGCCAATTGTCCAATCAGGACAATTGTATCAGTCAACAATTTGTATATTGCAGTCTGAAGCTGACCCATACTTACATAATTTACTTTCCTCAACAGCGTTTTCAATTTCATACCATTGGCTACATTAATGATACTCTAAATAGAATCCCATGGGTAGACCTGGTGGTGCAGGGGTAAGGAGTCAGGCTACAATCCTCATGGCTGGCAGTTGGAAACCAGCAACAGCTCTGGGTGAGGAAGACCGGACATTCTGCAGTTTTAGTCTCAGAAACCCACAGGGGCTCACTGTGAGTCAGCATTATCTCAACAGCAGTGGGTTGGGTTGGTTTTCGATATGCCCATGGAGATGAGGGACAGCATTATCTTTTAGCAGCTTATGTTCTGATTTAGTATTTTACCAATGTCTTACCCCATGAGCAAGTCAACACTTATGAAGAAATTTAATTTTATTATTAAGAGTTTTTCTGGAAATTTCTTCTCTAAAAAAAGAGCCACAAACCCTTCAGATGATTCTTATTTTTGTTACTGCACTAAATGTGGGAGAAACTACGACTAGAAGGGGAAAAGTTCACATATTAAATGCTTTCTCTTTCAGTGACTGTTGTTGAAAAATTCTGAGAAAAACAAGATAAAAAGAAGCAATCATTAGGATGAATTGTGTTATGTAGCAGTTTTGCTCTTTTGTTAGGTGAAAATGGGTATTGCGAATATGGTTTAGTTTATTTCTTGTCTAGATGACTTTTAAGTGACAAAATACTGGATGGATTTCTTGTGGGAACACTGGCAATAGGATTTCCGACCTCCTGTAAGAATTCACACCTTTAGGAATCTCAGGAAGCAGTCTACTCCGCCCTCCAGCATCCCTCTTAGTCAGGATCAACTTGATGGCAGTGAATTTGGCTGGCTTTGGGGTATTGAAAGACATATATGTTGAGAAAAATCTATCCATAGTAGTAAGAAACTTGCTTAATCATAAAAATATTTTATTTGGGAAATAACAACTTGGAAAACCATGAAAGAGAATTTGTTTAGATAGAGCTTAAACAAAAATCCAAAAGTGAACGCATAGACATAGGACCCTCTAAAATTTTACTCACTGCTTTGTTTATAACCAAATATTAAAACAAATAATTTAAGGCAAAAGTTTAAAAATCCATGGGACATAATGAATGTGGATGGTTTTACAAACTTGAGATCTTTTAACCAAATAAAATAGAATTTTTACACTGCTCTTTTATATAGTGGAAAACACAAATACAATCTTCAGTGTTTGTGGTTATGTTCTATGTCAATTTCAATACAAAGCAACTCTAAATAAGCCCTCTGATTGTGTTAATCACTATAAGAGCAAAGAGCCTCATCTCCCTCTCTCAGAGAAACTGATGAATTTGAACCACGCACCTTGTGGCTAGTAGTCCAGTGATGATTCAACAACACAACCAGGACTTCTTTAGGTTCTAAACGTGTATTAAAAAGAATAAATGGTTTAAGTTAAAATGAGTGTCTGACATTTGATTTTTAACAAGAGAAAAACATTTCAAATTGCAAGAGTCCTTTGCGGATTCGGGTGTTGCTGTTTGACTTTTGTAACAAAAATATCTTTTCAGTTTTAGCTCTCTCTACCTCTTCACAGGACTTTTTTACTAAATGGCTGGATTATTTTTGCACTAATTTATTTTTTACAGTAAGCATGATGCATGTTAGATAGCAATAATTTAGCAGTTGTATGTAAAAGTTGTATGAGGTAAGCATTTCAAAATTATCCTTTAGCGATTGTAGCTTCTACCTTTAAGAAAAGTTAAATGATACCTCTTTTGATCTTGGTGAGAAATAATATGATGAATTATGGGAAACCCAGATGAACAGCTCTACCCTGTCCTAGAAGGTCACTGTGAGTGGCAATGGCTTGATGTAGTGAGTTTGAGGGACAGCTTCTTTCATATACTGCTGTGTTTAAGAAGAGTTTTATTAGAGGGCTGAGCCCTGGTGGCATAGTGGTTTTGTGCAGGACTGCAGCCCACTGGGATGGAGGTTCAATTCCAGCCGTGGCTCCACAGGAGCAAAGACTGGGCCTCCTACTCCCACCACCAGAGGGCAGTGGTGCCCCCCCCCAAAACAAACAAACAAAAATTTTATTGGAATATACTTCACATATCATACAATGCAATCATTCAATCATATTAAGAAGAGTTGTGTGATCATCACTACAATCAATTCCAGAGCATTTCTTTGTCCTACTCATTGCTGTTTGTTCCCAGATCCCCCCCTCAAAACCCTCTATATATTTTTAACCCAGTTACTTCCTCTATAGATTGTCCGATCAAAGATTTCCTATACAGAAAATTGTAAAAAACAGAAGCAGGAAACCAAGAAAATTTCCAACAACAATAACTAGACAAAACAGAGGACATTTCTAGTCAGAGAGAAAGCAGAAAATATCAAAAACTGAAGCAACTTTAAGATAGGTTAACAGGGAGATCAAATGATTCAATGTCACATTTTAATGTAATTAATTTGACATATCTGACTTTACAATGCTCTCTGTCTCCTGGCAAAAAATGTTTGCATACCTGCATTATGATCAGAGGGGGTCACTGGAGACTTCATCCACGTGTGGATCATGCACATGGATTTGGGGCTTTGATTGTTGTCCATATCTTTCTGCAAACTAGGTGTTCATAATTTAAGCTCTGCTAGCTTTCCCTCCTTCGGATTTGAACTTTATTATTTATAATCCATTGGGTACTTCTTCCATGTGTACTTAGTTGATGTCTTATTTGGAGAGCTGCTTGTGTGAAGAGAAGCCTTTAATAGTCCAGACTCTATTCTTTCCGACAACTAGGTGCCATCTGGCTTCTTTACCACACTTTGCTTTAGCACACAGATCTTCAGGGCTTTCCTCATAGGGGCAAGTGTGGAGTAGACTCATCATACGAATGAACTGCTATTAGATCGACGCTTAAGTACACGCGTACTTAAGTACACGTCCCAAATCCATTCATGTACATATGGCTGATATATATATCTCTGTTTCACTTTCAAGACTTCTTTTAAACTTGTAACATAGTATCGGAGCGCCTTCTTTTCTATCTTCCTATGATAAAAAGTCTAAGAAGAGAAAATGATCTTTCTTGAGTTCCTAAAATCTCTGCACATGGGCGATTTCCTTTGTGACTGCTTTAAAAAATATTTTGGTCAATGAGGTCGAAAGAACAATACGATGTTGAAGTGTTACATGTATGTTCAAAGGGCGCACCTCACTACTAATGTTGACTATGCTTAACTAGTCAGTGAATTAGATATTTCATATAGAACACACTCTTACATACACATGCCCTGGAGGTGTGAACAGTCAAATACATCAAGCAAATCAAATACATGCACATTTTGGAAGAAGTGTTCTGTTTTCATTCCAGGTGAGTGCTTCCTGTATTTGTAAAGTAGTTGCATACTAGCCATTAACTTATGGTTTTATCATATCAAATACTCACTTGGACGCTAAAACTCTTTTTGATTTATCTACAACCAAATATACACAAAGCCAGAACTGTGGGAAGCAGCCAAGAGAATTCAGAATGCCTGTGTCAAAAGGAGACAGAGCGCTTTCTATGGTAATAAATTTGGAGATAAAATAGATGGTTTAGAGGACATTCTCTGCAGATAGTTCTTTTTATTGTCTTTTTGCTGATTTGCAAAAGCTCTGTGCTTTATGATTGGAATATTGTGTAAGACTTCACTAGTTACCAAGAAAAAACAAAACCAAGGGGGGTTTCTCTTTGTTCCTTAAAGATATATTCTTATTAAATATGATTCAGGCTACATGTACAATCACTCTAAAGAATCCTTGAGTTGTTATTTAGGTATTCTCAGAATTGCATATATGTGGTTTTGATTTCATTTAGAATAAATGAAGAATATTTTTCTTTGGCCAGAGATCTCACATCACCACCACCAGCCCCCACAAAAAAAGACATTGCTGAACAAGGCCAATTACATGAAATATTTCCAGCAACTGAAGAACAATATAAATATTTTGAAAGTGACTGTGATGGGTAGGTTTGTTATGCCAACATGGCCACAGAAGATTGGCGGGTCTGTTGTGCCGGCACGGCCAATGAACACACGGGATGAATTGAAGGGCACAGATAGGAACAGCTCAGTGAGTCCCGCCCTCTCTCTTGTTTCCGGATCTTCAGACCAGACAGCTGCCTTGTTCGTCCTGTGCCTCGACCTCCAAGCAACATTACCCGTGGGACACCTAATCATGCACTGTGTTGCTGTGAGTTGAAGATCCTTCAAGCCCTACTTCGCCACACTCCTGGGATAGACATCTCTTGAGCTGGGGACTGTTGGACTCTGTCATCTGGCTGACTGTTGGCGACCTGCTCTGCTGTTTGCTGCCTGTGACCAGATAGCCTGAGTTGCTCTACAGAGGACTACTCAGCGGCCCTCAAGACTTGAAGGACTGCCAGTCTTCTAGTTGCCTCACGCAAGTGAGTTGCACCAAGCAATCTGTACTGCTTTATAGATAGTTAACTGTTTCTTTCTTATCTTATATACCTTTCTCTATATATAAATATATAAAAAGAATTACTAGTGTCCTGATTTTTATTTCTCTAAGAGAACTTTGCCTGACACAGTGACCAAAACAAATATGCACATCTATCAGTACTTGATGCTACTAATTGACTTTGGGTATAGAGTCATGCTGGCAATATTTCACCTCTCTCCTTGTCAGCTAAACCCTGGACTGTGGTTGTATCTACTTTATGTCAGCTCTCGAGTATACAAAAGAAATTAGGAAATATATTTCAGGTTCCCAACACTATCAAAATCAATCTTTCTTATATTTGATTGCATGCATACAAGGTGACACCATTTTAGCTCATTGGTTCTATTATCTTTATAGTGCACCCTGAAAACATGGAACTTATTATTCAAAGTAGCATTTGGGGGGGCATCACTGCCCTCTGGTGGGAGTAGGATGCCCAGTCTTGGTCCTAGAGATCTGCTGCTGGATTTCAACTGCCAACCGAGTGGGCCATAGTCCCACACTCAAACACAATGCCACCTCAGCCCTCAAAGCAGCATTTTTAATGTATGCTATTTTCATATTTATACATATAATTTATAGCAATAACATACATGTATAGTTTAAAAGTAATTTTTTTCTGAAAATGGCTTTATGCTTTATCCATAAATCTGAGTCAAAGACTTTATGTCTTGTTTGTTGATCCTGGACATCCCCAGCAGCCTGTCATTTTACCTGTTGACCTTAGATTTACTCATTTCTTCACCAAAAAGCCTGCCATTTGACCTGCCAGTCTTCGGTTCACATGCTCCTGTATTAAGCTCCTCCTATAAGGGAGCTCCCATTTGGTATCGTGTTAGAGACTTGACACTTGCTAGCCTCCATAACTGGGTAAGTCCTTTATCCCTTGATCCAAGGCTCTGTGGACATATGGGCTTTTTAGAGTAGGAAAACAATCCTAGGACAACATTTGCCCCATAAATCTTCACTAAATTCCTATGGGATATAAAAGACACTATGGTGCTCATTTTCTGGATGAGAAAATTAAGGCACAGGAACATGTTCACTATCTCCAGTTCTCTTTCTCAACTAAGATGTGAAGCAAGCCTAAAATGCATCAGATTCTTCTGATTAAAATTCCAATCATAGTTGGAAAGTTTGAGCCCTAAAAGTATGCATTGAACCAGAGAGAGGTGAATGAGATAGTATCGAGAGCGACATGCATGAAAAACAGAAAAGAAAGAAATGACCGAAATAGCTTTTGGTAGAGACTCTGAAACATAAACTCTTTTGCACATAGAACAGCTAAGCAAACAGAAGCAATTAGGACAGACAGAAGCTTGCCAATCGACCTGGGCCCCAAATTTCTCAACGTTTAGTCCTCCCCACTTCACCCCATAGCAGCAGGAAATAGTTAACAATGGAAGACGACACCCATTATCACTATTTTCATGAAGAATTCTGATGTTGGGGCCAGGTTTGAATCTGCAGACCAGGCAGTTCCTTGCATCCCTTTGCACCAGCCTCACAAGATGGAGATGTTCAACCTGCTGAACTTTGTAACCCTTGCCTCTGGCATTTCACAGAGCTTATCTCCCCAAAGCAAAACAAGATGATTAGCTAATAAGTAATCTCCAAGCCCCCAAACAGGGAAAGCCCCTCCCTTTTATCAGCCCACAGGCCTTTATCTCAATATATATATATATATATATATATATATATATATATATATATATATATATCACTGTCCCAATACTGGATGCAGCTTCTCTGGCCTAACACTCTGACTTCAGAACCTACCCAGGTTCTGAGATGTGCCTGTCCCTTTTTCTGCTGTGCTTTACCTTCTGAAAAGCCCTTCCCTACATCCAATAAAGCCTATCTTTACTTTCATTCCTAAAAAAGAAGAAAAAGGAAGCTGTAGTGACAAAATATTGGAATAAAATATGCAAAAGTGCAAAGACATAGAGTTAGAAAACTGAAAAGAAAGAATGCAACTTTTATCAATTTAAAAAAAACAGAAATTGAAACTGAATAAAAAAGTCAAGCCTCTATTTGCAATATTGAAATATTATATGGTTAAAAAAAAGCCATATGTGTTAGTCCGGGTAGACTAGAGGAACAAATTTCAAAGACACGCATATAGATATAAGGAATGGGTTTATATTCAAGAGGAACAGGACATTGAGAAAACATCCCAGCTCAGTCCAGCTCAAAGTCACAAGTTCCATATAAACCCATATGCCCGAAATCAGTCCATAAAGTCTCCTTCTGATTCATGAAGTCACAGGTCAGTAGGTAGAGTCCCAGCACTGATAGGGGTCTCCCCATGGCTCCTCACTTCCAGGGCTCAGGGTCCATCAACAGCATCCCATGGTGGGAGAAGCAACTCATCACTGGCAGAGGCCTCCATGTGGCTGCCCCAGCCTCAGAGATTAGGCTCCATCAGGGCAAAGCCATGTGGTCTCTCCACTGGCTACTCCAGCCTCCCAGACACCGCCATTCTGTGTTGCCTGTGGTTAATCATCTCTCAAACTAACTACCAACAACTGGGGGAGACAGTTTCTCATCTTCATGAGGGAAATATCGCGAGATTTCCCAGGAGTCTCAGGTGAAAACCATGCCCACATAGAGGTCTCATGGGATACTCAATGGCTATCTCCAGATTAACAGGCTAGACTCCACCCCTACATTTCAATCATAAAATTAACATAAGCACGTGATTGCCACACCATATAATAAGCACCAAAAGAATGGGAGATGATTGAAGGAATACATAAAATATCAAAATAAAAATTAAAACTCAACATCCAGCCTTGCGGATATATCATAGCAATAGGAACCAATGAGAGAAAAAAAAAAAAAAAA
>PVJH01008691.1:0-43657 GCA_004026705.1 Nesogale talazaci | reverse complement strand
GCAAGAGGAAGTTAAGGATGGGAATTCTCACCTGGGATTCTATGAAGCAGAGACACACGTGGTTGGTGAAAAACAAATTGATGAAGGGGTCAGAAACTTCTGGTCCAGGCCCCAGCAGGGTGCTAGATACCATATGCAGATATGTGAATAAAACATCCCTGTTATGAGGAAGTAACATTTTGGGGGCTCCTAAATACAGAAGTCTAATTCCCAAATTTTGCCATAAAATATTGAAGAGCTTAAAGTTAAATTTGGTTGATATGGATATTCAATTGTTGAAAGGATTAAGGTGAAAGTATGGATGAAAACTGGAAGATTTAAACAGATTTTGTATTATGCAGTTGCCTACTTTATTATTTCCTAAATTTATAATTGGAAAGGATTTTATTTCTGATTGTGAAACAGAGTTTACCTGATATGCTCTAAGCCAGGTATTAATTGGACATTACTAAAGGGGAACTATTTGAATTGCCTGAATCCACTCAGATTGTTAATCTGAAACACTATAGGATTACTGCTTTAATTAAAGACCCTCTAAAGGCTGGAGTGTTGGTACCAATGAGCTGTCTGTAGTAACAGTTCTCTAGAGTGTGTGAAACATGTAAATGACTCATGGAGAATGACGGTGGGTTATCAAGGCTTAAATAAAGTAATGCCCCCATGGCTTCAGCTGTTCCCCACATAGTATCAATCACACAAAAAATACAGCTGGCTAAACGAGACAGGCATTCAGTGATTGATCTTACAAATGCCCTTTTCTCCCTCCCATTCTCTAGAAAGAGTCAGTTTGTCTTCGATGAGAAGCATCATGATATATCCCTTCAACCCAGTGTCACTTCAATTCATCATTTTTCTGCCATAGCTTGGTTAGAAGAAATTTGTACTTGGTGCCGATATTAAGTGTGTTCCTACAGTACATTAATGATACCATGCTAATAGAAAAAACAGACCAGACAAGACTGGAAAAGAGTGGCGACTCAAATGACCAATAGAGGATGGTTAATAAATCCAGCAAAAATACCTGGTTCTGTGCAAACAGTGAAGTTCTTGGTAATAATATGGGCAGCAGCTGCTCATGACATTCCACAGGCAATCATGAATAAATTACTGTCACCACCTACCTCTAAGACTTAGCAGGAGGCCCAGTGTCTCATTGGTCTATTAAATTTTGGAGGACTCATCTTCCACATCTGAGAATACTGCTAGCTCGCACCTGTAAAACTGCTCAGAAGAAAACTGCTCTTGAAAGGAAGCCTTAGCAACAGCAGACTATGTCTGAGCTACAGCAATTAGCCTGATGCTCCTTGTCTGTAGGGCCTCATGATGCACATCCAGCCATGATTTTGGAAGTATTTGAACACATGCTTACTCAGATGGACCTTTGGGAATAAGCTGAGACCACCGCCCTATGAAACCATTAGAATTCTGGGCTAGTAAGCTCCCCAAATCCACCACACAGTTTATATCACTTGAGAGCTAATTATGTGTGTGCTACTGGGCACTGATTGAGACAACCTCAATGCCAGAAGAATATAAAATCATTATGAGACCTGAAATATCCCAAAGTCTTGGGTGATATTAAAGAAGCATTCTAATAAGGGCACTGTCCAAAGACGGTCCATGATAAAACCAAAATGATCCATACAAGAACAAGATACTAGAGGAATGCAAGATGGCACCCATCATATTCATGTACAGGTAGCCTCCTTCACCATATATCCAATCATGGTACCACCTGAAAAGATGCCAGAGCTTGGGGCAGAGGGTTACTTGGTATTCAGATAGCAGTTCTCAGGTACGTGGACAACCTCTGATGTGGAAATAGTAATTGAAGAAGCACAAACAGTTCAACTAAATGGATTGAAAGGCATGCTGTCTTCCTAACCATGATGGAAGAATTGGATAATGGTAAGAGCCCATATCTTTGAGTTTCTATTGATTTGTGAGCAGTGGCCAATGGCCTGGCTACATGGTTAGGAAAATGGACAATGAAAAACTGGACTATTAAAGGAACACCTCTCTGGGGTAAGGATCTATGAAAAGCACTGAGGTGGATTATTGGACACAGAAGAGTAGGCCATGGTGATGTCTACCAGAAAAACACCTCTTCCTGGATCAGAAAGTGATGGGAACCAGCAAGTGGCTATGTTGGTACCTTCCCTTAGGATAGCCGACTGAGTCCATGAGAAGAGTGGATCGGGAGCTTCTGCAGCAACGCGGAGAGGGACTGTGAGTAGACACATCCCTCTTGCACCTTCTGAAGCACAAAACACCCACAAAGATTGCTCTATCTGTGCTAGAATTTACAGCCAAGGGGAAAATTCTCTGGGATAAAGAAAAAATAGCTATTACATACCTAGCAACTCTATTATATCGCACCAATTATATCAGTGTTACCAGCTAACTACAAATGGATCCTCACAGGAATAGACGTTTATTCCAGATTGGGCTTTCCATGTCTAGTAATGCATACTGATGCCAAGAACATCATTGAAGGGTTAGAATAAAAGACATGCATCAGTTTGGGCCCTCAAGTGTATCTCCTCAGATGAAGAAATACACTTTTTAGCCCGCATGGTACAGTAGTGGGCTAAGAAGCATCATACTAGATGTATATGCCATGATCCATACCATCCCTAGAGCAATGGTTTAATTGAAAATAGGAATTAGCAGTTTAAACATTTGTTATCCAAAACAGGGTGGGATAAAGGCATGAGAGGTTAGCTTCATACTTTCATTAGTGTGTTCTTACGTGAAATACAAGGAGGACAAAAGAGGATAACCGTTCCAGAGATTCTTACATGTTTAGGAAGGTCTGGATATTAAGGCGAAGGGGAAGGATATTGGCACCATTGTTCAGTGCTCCACATCACCCGATACTACCAGATACTGTGGTTCCTGGATCAGTAATACAGTTCTGAGTGACTGAAGCAGAATCAATCCCTCTGCAACAGACTCTTACTGATTGTACATGTGAGAATTTCCATAGGCCTGACAAGATGGACTGTACCCTCTCTATATCTTTCAAAACTAGGGTTGAGTGTGAATCATGTTGTTTGCTCAGTTGTCTGGATAATTCACTAGTCTTGTACTTATACAAATAACCCCACCCAAGATGAATGGGAGTGGACTGAAAGAGGAACACGTTCTTAACTGGTCTTGCTGTCAACAATCTGAACTTGCACATGAGCTGAACCTGATGCCCTGTGCCAAGACAAGTTTGGATAAAGATACATAATAAATGAAAGGACAGAGAAATAATAGCTGAAAGTAAAGATATGAAAGAATGAGTTATGCAGAAAAGCTAACTTTTCTGCTTACTCTTGAGAAAGACTCAGAGCCCTGAGCAGCAAAGGAACCAGGGGACAACACATGGAGCAGGGTGATGGACTTCCCCAAGTCATGGGGCAAGTTAAGATGGGTGGTTATGTTCAGGAAACTGGCTGGTGGAGTTATGTGCATCTGGAAACTTAATTGGAGAGGTTGAACTTGCTAACCCATAAAAGTAGAACTGAGTGTCTTTGAGCTAAGGCTTACTGACACGGGGTGTCTCTGGGAACTTAATCCAGGGATCTGTGCTTGCTGACCCATGGAGCATGAGCCGAATGCCTTCAGGTTGAGGTTTTCAGTACAGTGGCATGGCCATTTGGGCATTGATTAGTGGACCTGAAACTTTGTCACATGTTCTCATAAACAACTACCCTGAGAATTTATTGCTGCCATTTAAGCTTGATTAATTTCATAATAAACATTTCAATGGTGGATTTTGACTATGAGTTGTTTGATAGCCATGTATATTATTGCAATGGATATTAGTATCTAGAGATAAATATAGATCAATAAGACAGTTCACAGCATGCATGGATTGTGATAAGAGTTGTAAGAGCCCCCAATAAAATGATTTTAATAAAACACTCAGGAACAGTAGTGGGAGTAGTGATATCATGAAGGTATGAGGAAGTGGTGGGGGTGGAGGGGGTAAAGAGGGAACCCATCACCAGGTAGGATATATAGTCCACCCCCCAGGGGACAAATAACAGAAATGTAGGCGAAAGGAGGCAACAGACCGTGTAAGACACAAAATAACAAAAATATTATATAATTGATCAAAGATTCATGAGGGTGGGAGGGTGAGGGCAGGGATAAAAAGAAGAACTGATGCCAAGGGTTCAAGTAAAAAGAAAATGTTTTAGAAATGTTGACAGCTACATATGTACATGTGTGCTTAATATAATTGAATGATGAATTTTCATAAGATTTGTAAGAGTCCCCCAATAAAATGATTAATAGAAAAGACCGTTCACAGCAATAAAGAAGTCCCTCAAATGACACAGTAGCTGTAACCAGGGGCTCAAGCCAAGAAAGGATTGTGAGGTTTGTGGAGGACTGAACAGTGTTTTGTGCCCTAATAAAGGGAGTTGCTGGGAGTCACAGTCAACGTGATGACATCTGATGCCACTCCAAAGTCATCATTTGTAATCCATTTTATTTTTAGTCATCATTTGTAATCCATCACTTATTCATTAAAGGTGAGTTATGCAATCTTTTTCTGAGACTCAGATTTATCATCTCTAAAACTGTGGGCAAAAATCACCTTCCAGATTTGCTAAGAGGATTTGATAAGCAAATCATCTGGAGTAATTAGCAGAGCTACCATCATAATGGTGCTTTCTACCCACTGCCATCTTGCAGTGGCCATATATAAGTAGACATGCTTCATAGAGTTTATAAGGCTGTAAATGTTTCAGAGGCAGCCTTCCAAAAGCTTCCCCTTGGGAGGAGTGGGACGACTTGACTCATGAGCCTTGTAGTTAGCAGGTTAGTGCTTTATCCATGGTGCTACCAGGACTCATCCATCTGAGTCATAGTGTTCTTTAGAGACATCATCATTGTCAAAGTACAGAGAACTAAGGGACCTCACACTTCATTCTTTTTGGTGAGACTATTCTCTCTCATTAAGCTCAACAAAATGATGTAACTCTTCTGAACTTCTTATCAATGAGCATTGTGTGTAGCAATCTTTGATATTAAAAAAAGAATAAATTTATCTTAAAATATAGAATTGGATGAAGTACCGTGTGTATCTTGCATGTTCTTCTCACTCTCTAAATTATTTAAAATTAAACTATAGCTCAAGTTTATAGTTGTTGACCAATTTTAATCTATTTCTCTGCGCTTTGCTTGGGTCGTAAATTGAATCAAATTGGCAGACTTATGAACAAGCAGTCTTTGTGATAGCTAACTTCCCTCTATAAAGGTTAATATTTGAAGAAACTTATCTGTGCAGCTTATGACAATGAAAATTTGTCATTTCAATGGTAATTCATCTTCCTTTAGCATTTCATCATAAATACCAGAACTCAACCACAAAATCATTCAAATGTAAATAGCCACTTGCATTTTCAATTCTCTACTGAACTAACACAGTGACTGCCCCAATGGGAGCAGAAAAAACTGCAGGTGAAGATGGAGCAGGATGGAGCTGTGTCTCATTCTATTGTGCTCAAGGTTGCCATGCATTGGTACTGGTTTGAGGGTTCTGGGCAACAACTTTCTGGGACGATGTGATGACAAGACGAGGGAAAGAATTATGTAATGAATTCTATGCAGATCATGCTGATTTAGGAGAAATAGAAATTTATTCTGGATGCCCCAAGTTAATTGTACTGCAAAACACCCACGTGAAAAAACCTGGATTATGTGATTGTGTCTGACAGGTGACAGATAAAAACATAAAACAATATCAACTATGTATGATGCATGACCCTGACCTTGCACACACTTTCGTAAACTGAAAATGCTCATAAGTATTCAAAGAAGTCAAAATTCTTATAGAAGAAATGAACATGTTATCCAACTCCCACACATACTTGATAAATGCAGCATACACTGTTTGATTTCTTGACTGTTGTTTTATAATCCAAAGAAATTTGAAATCTTTAACAATTTAAAACTCTGCTCCATTTATCATGATGTCAATGGATATAGTTTTGAGGGGCTTTGTTTGATTTGAAAATCCACATTGAAGACTATAGCCTTTTATCTTCACCAGCAACTGCTTTGATTCCTTGTTACTTGCAGCAAGCAGCACTATGCCATCTCCATATCTCGGGATAATAAACCCTCTTTTAATCCCAATGCCACATTGTTCTCCAGATAATCTGGCTACTCAGATTATTTACACAATGTACAGGTTGAATAACTGTGGTGAAAATATACAACCCTGTCCCACACATTTCCTAATCTTAAAGTCATCAGAAATCGTCTCGTTTACCAATGATGACCCCTTGGTTTATATACAGGTTTAATTTATAATTAAATTATAAAATTTCCATTTTGCAATAGTTTCCATCACTATAATGTACCCTGTAGGTTATCAAATTAATTTGGCTGACTTTCCCCTTTTCTTTTTTTCTTTTTTTTTTGGGGGGGGGGCATCACTGCTCCCATCTGGTGGTGGGAGTAGGAGACCCAACCCCACTACTGGAATTGAACCTCCGTCCCAGTGGGCCGCAGTCCCATGCACAACCACTACACCACCGGAGCTCCGCCCGACTTTCCTCTTTTCATATAAGAAAAATTACTATGGCCACCTGGAAATTAAAACTTTTGGACCCAATAGTGTTCAGTCAGAGAGATAAGAGAAACAAATCCATATAGTGTGTAAGACAGATCTTATATAAAGAAGTAATTTTATGTCATATAGACATTTCAGTTCAGTCAAGATCAAGTCTACAAGCCTCAAATTACTTCATGAGTCTGATACTACTTCATAAATCCCTCTGACATGCAATAATGCAGAATGCAGGAAGTTCACCGGCTGGTGTGTGCAAAGTCACATGAATCCAGTGATGGTGGAAGCACCTCTAGGGGTCTAGCAGGTCGCTGGCATGGCCCTGGCAACTAACCAAGTCTGGCTTTTCAACAAAAAAGGTGAAGCAGAGAAAGTGTTTGCCCCTCCCATGTAGAAAGAAGAAGAGGTTGACCTTGGCACCAGTTTATCCCAGTCACCCTCTGTGATAGGTAAGATTATTGTGCTTGTCTGACCAATAATCACATGTGGGATTAATAAAGTTGAAGTTTAATTGAAGGGCAAAGAGGTAAATGGTTTGGCGAGCTTTGCCTTTCTGTCTCTTGTTCTCTGATGATTAGGCAAGTGTGTGGCTGCCTTAGCGAGTTCTCTGCCTCAACTTGAGGACTACACTAACTGAGGAACACCCAACCTGTGAACTATGTCACTATAGTTTGAGGTTCCTTCAAGATCTGCCTTGCCATACTGCTGGTGTATACATCACTTGAGCTGGAGACTGTCATACTCTGTCATTTGGCTGACTGTTGATGACTTACCCTGATGTTGACTGCCTATGGCTGTACTGCCTATATTGCCCTCCACAGGACCCAGCTGTCTGTTTCCTTGACTTGCACCCAGCAGCCCTTGTGAGCTCAAGTATATTAACTGTTTCACAGAAGTGAGTTGAACTGAGCCATTTGTACTGCACTGTGAAATGAGATGTTTATTTCTTCTTTTTTAAATCATTTTATTGGGGGCTCACACAACTCTTACCACAATCCATACATAAGTCCATTGTGTATCAAGCACATGTATACATCCATTCCCTCATCATTCTCAAAACATTTGCTTTCTACTTAAGTCCTTGTCATTGGCTTCTCATTTTCTCCTTTCAACAGCTATCCCCTCCCTCCCACTCTTCCCTCCCTCATGAACCCATAATAATTTATAAATTTTTATTAATTTGTCATACCTTATACTGTCTGATGTCTCCCTTCACCCACTTCCCTGTTGTCCATACCCAGGGAAGAGGTTAATTGTAGATCCTTATAATCAGTTCCCCCTTTCTACCCCACCTACCCTCCACCCTCCAAGCATTGTCACTCTCACCACTGAAAGGATCCTGAGAGGACCATCTGTCCTGGATTCCCTGTTTCCGGCTCCTATCTGTATCAGTGTACATCCTCTAACCTAGTCAGATTTTTGTAAAGTAGAATTAGGATCACAGTAGAGGGGAGGCGGAAGCATTGAAAGACTAGAGGAAAGTTGTATGCTTCATCATTGCTACACTGTTACCTAACTGGTTTGTATCCTCCCTGTGATTCTTCTGTAAGAAGTCCAGTCGGGGGTTTTGGGCCCCCAATCTGTACTTCTCTTCATTTACAAGAATATAATTTTTAGTTCTTTGATGCCTGATCCCTGATCCCTACACAGGCTGGTGTGCTTCTTCCAACTGGGCTTTGTTGTTTCTGAGCTAGATGGCTGCTTCTTAACCTTCCAGCCTCTAAGATCCCAGGCATTATATCTCTTGATAGCTAGGCACCATCAGCTTTTTTCACCACATCTGTTTATACACAAATTTTTTTCAGTGATTGTGTCAAGACGGTGAACATCAGAAATGCCAATTTAAGAGAACAAAGTGTTTTTGCATTGAGTTCAAAGTACTTGAGTGGAGACCCAATGACCATTTGCTGTCTTAGTACTAAACCTATAAATATATGTGGTTCTATTTCCCCAACATAATATATAAATATATTTGCATATGTACATGCCTGTATTTAGGCCTCTACAAATGTTCTTTGCTTCCAACTTCTTTCCTCTATTTGATTTTACTTCCCTCTTGTCCCACAGTCATGTCCAGCCTTCATTTGGGTTTCAGCAATTTCTCTCAGTTACCCAACCCTCGATCAATCTCAACGAGGCCGCTTACACCCTTCTTGCCACTGATTTTGGATCACTTGCTGTTTCCTTGACATGGATTGGTCAAAATCACCTCCTTTTCGCACCCCCTCCACACACCCCTGGAACCATTGGTTCCATTGCTTTCTCCTCCAGACTGATCATTCAGCCTATCTTCTCTAGATAAACATACAGAGAAAATACTATGCACAAGAAACAAGACATAGAAAGACAAAGTGATAAACGAAAATCAAAAGATTGCTACAAGAAAAAATATAAATAAATAAAAATAGTAACAAAAAAGAAAAGCCTGTAAATAGTTCAAGGTCTGTTTATTGACCTCTAGGAGTGATCTCCAGTCAAGTTATATGGGGTTCCACCCCCTGACCTCAAAGTCTATCATTGGCACTCCCTCGAAACCTCCATCCTCTGCTCCCCCCGCTGCTCTGCTGCACACCCTTAGTGTTTTCCTCTGTGTGGTAGCATCAGACCAGGTATGATCCTGACACTGTGACTCCAAAGCTGTTCCCTGCAGGGTCATGGGTTAGCAAGGGATATTGTATCTCGTAGTGGAGTTTGCCATCTGGTCCAGTTCTCTCTGTGCTGGCTGTTCTGAGTGGGAGATATTGTTCTCAAGGATTGATGGGTCAATAAGCACTCCACTCTCTCTTCTTCCACCTTCATTTCCTCCCATGTGCTATGATCAGGCACGTCCCTTTCATGAGAGCTTCAGTGCTGTCTTCTAAAGTATATTTTTTGGGGGAAGGGTAGCTGTTTATTTCTTATGCTCGATCTATCTATTGATGTAAAATCACAAATGCCTTGGTTTTGTTTCTCTAGAGACCCTGTCTAATACACTGTGTTAGTCCAGATAGACTAGAGAAACAAATTCATAAACATGCATATGGATATAAGGGACAGGTTTATATACAAGAGGAATGGAACATTGAGAAAGCATCCCAACCCAGTTCAGTTCAAAGTCATAATTCCAATATTAACTCATAGGCCTGATACCAGTCTATAAAGTCTCCTTCCAACCTACAAAGTCAAAGGCCAGTGAATGCAGAGTCCCGGCTCCAACAGGGTTTCCCTCATGGCTCCTCATTTCCAGGGCTCAGGGTCCATCAGAGTATCCATTGGTGATAGAAACATCTCAGTGCTGGCAGGGGCCTCTCTGTGGCTTTTCCAGCTTCAGAGGTCTGGTTCTATTAGGATAAGACCATGTGGCTTCTCCTCCTGCTCTTCTGGTTCCTTGGATGCTGCCATCTTGTCTTGTCAGTCAAGCAACTCCCAACTGGGAGATGTTCCCTCATCTTCACGAGGAAAATGACATGAGACTTCCCAGACTTCTCAGAGAAAGCCATGCCCACAGAGGTCTTATTGGCTATCTCCAGATTGGCAGGCTAGACTCCACCCCTACACTTCCAATCATGAAATTGACATCAAGCACATGACTGCCACGCACATTTCCAGTCAACTTGTGACCTGATAGACAGGTGAAACAACACCCATGTTATCCCATGGGAGCCATGTTTGCACAAAACTCCTAACTATTGCACCCATAAACCAGTATAAAGTGTAGGTATCTCCTTTTCAATTGTTCCAGAACCCCCAAGGGTCAGTATTGTCCATGTTAAGAAACACTGATTTACACAGATAAATTTCTTGGCATAGTCAATAAAGCACAAGTAACCATCTTTCTTTTTCTTTAAACATTCTCTACTTTGAGTCAAGATTCATATGATGTGAATAACAATAATCCTAGTTCCACTTCCTTTGCAAATCTTGTTTGAACTTTTATAGATACAATGCTGAACAATTTTTAAATTATCTTCAGGAAAAATATTTGCTTATCATATTAATAATAATGCTTGAAAACATCTGCATTCAGTTGGGTCCCCTTTCTTTACAATGGATACAAATATACAGCCCTTCAAACTGATTGTCTGGGTAGTTGTATTTAAATTTTCTTGGTGTAGCCTAGTGAGTTCTGCTGGTGCTGCATCAGTTTGTTGAAACATATCAACTGGCATGCTAAAAATTCATTGTTATAGTGGAATTTACTATAATTACAAATGGTATATATAGAAAAATAGATCATAGTTTAATAATTCAATGGGCTATAAAAATGAGGTCTGGGATGCAATTTACTTCTTTAAATTGTCACTTGGCTAAGAAGGGATGAAAGAGGATAATTTTGATATGTGAGCATGAAAGAGTAGGTTTGACATAAAAGAGACTAGTTTGGGTGTTTGTTTCCTGTTCTGCTTTTAGTTTTAGAATTTCCCTTCTATTTTATACACACATGTGTAGGTTAGACGTCATCAAGCTAGTTCTAACTCACAGCAACTCAAGTACAACAGAAGGAAACAATTGTTTTCATTTCTGAACCCAGTTTTGCATCTACTCTTCAATGTAGCCAAAGTACTCGGGATGAAGACTTGTAAGCCTTAGTTCTAAGGAACGTTCAGGATGGACTTGTACCAATAGAGATTTGTTTGTTCTCTTGGCCATTCAAGGTTCATAGTCTTTGAATATTGAAGAGTGAGATCAAATTTTTATGCTGAGGAGAAAACCATAGACGATGAGTTGATTGAGCATATAACTAAAATGTGTTCTAATTAATTAGACATTTTAGAACTGGGAATACAAGTGGAAAATGATCTCTCTCATACACACAGAGACCCCAAAGTCCCTGCCAACTCACAGTGAATCTAGAGGTCAAGATAGAAGTATCCCTATGAGATCCTGGGACAGGAATTCTGTGTCGAAGTAAAGCAGCCAAATGTGTAACCACTATATGACCATTACTCCTAAAAAAAAGTCACAATTATGGGGGATAGAGGGTTATGGGAAGGAAGCTAGAATAGGACATAGTACATTATTTTAAAAAATTATTTAAAAGTTTATAAAAATAAACAAGTTTATACATGGTGGTCAGTATTTACTCAATGTGCTCAGATCATATCACCCCAAGTCAGAATTAAAAATAAAGAGCAGCATTTGAAAAATGACTATTGCATGCTGAACTTCACAAATTATGAAGGCAATTTTGTATTTGTATCATCTAGGTGGTGCCGTGGTGAAGTGCTGCAGCTAGTCCAAAGGTTGCTGCTTTGAATATACCAGCCACGGGGTTTTGCTCAGGAGTTGGTAGCAGCAGTCTGAGTCCATAAAGATTGCAGTTTGGAAACCCTATGAACCAGCTTTACTCTGTTCTACATGCCAGTCAAAATCAACTAGACAACAATGGGCTTGAAGATGTTAAACTGCATATGTTTTAGTCACTAATTATCCCAGTTGTGCTTGATTGTATCTGAATATTCAGTGACATATGCATATAAAACATTGACATCAGGACTGACACAAAATTGTGATTCTCAAGGGTCTTAGTCAGGAGTGGAGCAGGCACAGGCCATTGAGGTGTTAAAGCATAAGAGACTTGGCTGAATGAAAAGGCGAATGAAGAGCCCAAAGATTGAAATATTAGGAGGAAATAAATATGCTATAGGAGACAAGAAAGAAAAACTGTAAGCTGTCAAAGTCCCAGAACACAAAACCAAATCGATATGAATGAGGGGTGGGGGTGGGGAGTGGAGTGGAGACCCAAAGTCCAATTTGATTAAGAGTGTAAGGGTAGGGAGTCTAGTCTGTCAATCTGGAGATAGCCAAAGAGACCTCTGATAAGCCATATGGGTTTACCCTGATGGAACCAGACCTCTGGGGCTGGAGAAGCCACATGGAGACACCTGTCAGTGCTGAGATGCTTCTACTGCCACTGGACACAAAAGACAGATTGATAGACAAATAGACACCTCCTCAAAGAAGGGTCACAAGCTAATAGATGAGCCAGTCAGAGTACAGTAAACATCGATGAAAGAAACAACTTTTCTCTAGTTTTTTAATGCTTCCCTTGACATGACCACTGTCAGGACCCCAGCTCTACCTTACAAATCTGACTAGACTATAGGATGTACATTGGTGCAGGGAAGAGCTGTAAACACAGGGAATCCAGTACAGAAAAACCCCTCAGGGCCAATATTGAGAGTAGCCATACCAAAAGGGGAAGGGGAAGGGGAAAGAGAAAGGGGAAATCAATCACAGTGATCTACATATAGTCCCCTCCCAGGGGGATGAGCAACAGAAAAGTGCATGAAGGGAGAGATTGATGGGTGCAAAGTATGAAAAAATAATAAACCTTTATAAATTATCAAGAATACATCAAGGAGAGCCAATGGGAAAGAGGGGAGCAATGAGGAGCTGATACCAAGGGCTCAAGTAGAAAGAAAATGTTTTAAAAATGATGACGACAGCATATGGACAAATGTGATTGACACAATGGATGTATGTATGGATTGTGTAAGTGGTGTAAGAGCCCCTGTGTTAGTCTGGTTATACTAGAGAAACATTCATAAACATGCATATGTATATAAGGGAGAGGTTTATATATAAGAGGAATGGAACATTGAGAAAGAATCCCAACCCAGTCCAGTGCAAGTCTGATATTAACCCATATGTCCAATACCTATCCACTGGTCCTCTTCAGAGCCATGAAACACATGCAATGATGCCAGGAAAATCACAGACCAGTGGGTGTAGAGTCTTGTGTATCGCGTGGCAGTAGAAGCATCTCAGCACTGACAGGGGTCTCTCCATGGCATCTCAAACATCTCAGCACTGGCAGGAGTCTCCACATGGCTTCTCTGGCCTCAGAGGTCTATTTCCAGCAGGGTAAACCCATGTGGCTTCTCCTCTACCTCCTCAGGACTCAGGGTCTATCAGCATGCTGACAACTTGTCTTGTCAGTACAGCATCTCCCCAGGACTGAGCTGTGGTCTCTCATCTACAAGGGGGAACTGTGGGGAGATTTATCAGAATTCTCAGAGAGAGCCATGCCCACATGGAGGTCTCATTGGGTATCTCCACATTGACAAGCTACACTCCACCCCTACACTCTTAAACAAATTGGAACCATAGTATATGACTGCCACAGCCACCAATGAAATTATTTTTAGAAAACAACAAAAGTGGGATGTTGGAAGTGTAGGAATAAAACTTTCCTCACGATTCTCGATTTTGGCAAGTGTAAGTCCTCTTTTGTTGCAGTATTAAAAATTTAGCCTGAAAATGAGTGTTGAGTTTATTTTGTATGGTTCAAATTATTTTCCTAAGAGTGTGGTTCACAGCAAGGCTGCCCATTGTATCCTGACCACCCTTGGTCTTGTTTCAATAAGAAATGTAATGAGTTGAGCATCAGATTTAGTCACATAATTTCACTTTTATTTAAACTCTAACTAGTGAATGCAATCAACCAACAGCTGTTTTCTAAGTAAATATTTAATAGAAGTTCTCATTATAGTTATAATGATGATGTAGACTACCCATGGTGGCAAATCAAATGAACCACTGGACTACATCAGATTATGATTAAACAGTAGGTCATACAAGCGATCATTTTATTGTTCTATTTTCTCTAGTTCTACTTAATGAAGCATGGATTCCAATGTCATTATTTCAAATAGTGATTGTTTTATCAGCAGAAGATATTAATATGAGGGATGAAGGAATTGTTGGATTTCTATCCGTTTTGACATTAAAGCTCAAGCTATAATTTTGTGTTCATCTCAAAGCATGCAAGTCTTCAAGCAAAATAAGAGCAGGAAATAAGATCATTATTTTCTATTTTGCCATCATTCTTAATAATTTTTATACTTTGATGGATTTTGTGTATTTTTATAATAATATAGTGTATATATCCCTATTTCAAGTTATGTGAACAGCAATGCCATCCATGTTGGAAGATTTCAGCAGAAATCCAAGATTTAGAGAGGTTATCTATGTCTGAAAACCACCCAATGAAAATTTCATAGACAGAATGCTGTCTAAATTAGTGCTAGAAAATGAGCCCTTCTGTTGGAAGGCACTTAAAACAAACAGCAGCTTCAAAAATAGACTCAAGCACAACAATCATGAAAATGACCTTCGACACCAGCAGGGTAATGTTTTCCATGGACAGAGGGTCAGGAAAGAAAAGAAATGGAAAGTGGAAGCACTAGGAGGAGGTAGAGCAAGAAATGGTACATTGAAGGGGTTGCAATGGATACATTGAAACACAATGTAGGATGTAAAACTCCTAATGTGCTCTGCAAAACTTCCCCTAAAGCACAATGAAATTTTTTAAAGAAAAATATCAACAACAATAACATCACAAATTCTTAAAGAAGTGGCAATGTTGTATTTGTTGTCAAGGAGGGCACCATGAGTTGATAGAAACTAAAAGATGCTGTTGTTCTTTTGAAGAGTAAGAAAATACTTTCTAGGGCTGAGCCCCGGTGGCATAGTGGTTGTGCGCAGGACTGTGGCCCACTGGGACGGAGGTTCAATTCCAGCAGTGGGGCTGGGCTTCCTACTCCCACCACTGGAGAGCAGTGATGCCCACCCCCCCCCCAAAAAAAAGAAATAAAATACTTTCTGGACAACTTGCATGAAAGTATATTATCCAGTGTGCTTAAGCAATCAACAATATACAGATAACACAATTTTACTTGCTGAAATCGAGGAGAACTTGAAGGACTTGTTGATGAAGATTGTGGCGGTCATATGGTTATGTTAATTTCATGGTTGAGATGTAGGGGACTAACCTGTTAATCTGGAGCGAGCCATTGAGTAGCCAATGAGGCCTCCATGTGAGCATGGCTTTCTCCTGAAACTTCTGGGAAAATTCACCATATTTCCCTCATGGAGAGGAGAAGCTATCTTCCCAGTTGTTGGGAGAGACAACGACAAGAAAAGATGGCAGCCTCTGAGGAGCTGGACAAGCTGGAGGAGAAGCCAAATGGTCTTACCTTGATGGAACCAGATCTCTGAAGCTGGAGAAGCCACCTGAAGCCCTGCCAGCACTGAGGTGCTTCTACCACCACTGGATGTTGCTGATGGACCCTGAACCCTGGAAGCGAGGAGCCCTGGGGAGACCCCTGCTGGTGCCGGGACTCTGCACCCACTGGCCTGTGACTTTGTGAGTTGGAAGGAGACTTTACAGACTGATATCCAGCATATGGGTTAATATTGGGCTTATGACTTTGAACTGGGCTGGGTTGAGATGCTTTCTCAATGTCACATTCCTCTTGTATGTAAACCTTTCCTTTATATCCATATGCACATCTATGAGTTTGTTTCTCTAGTTTACCAGGATTAACACACAGATGAAGAACTGTCATGTTTGGTTTGGATTACAATTTAATATATATAAGAAAAATCCTTATGAGTGCATTGATAGACAAAACCATGATAAACCAGGAAAAGATTGAAGTGGTAAAGAGTTTCTATTTCTGAGGAGCCGTGATCAAGTGTCTCAGAAGCAGCCATTAGGAAATCAAAGGACTGATTGCATGGGGCAAATCTGCTTTATGAGATCTCTGTTCAATGCTCAAAATTAAGAGTATCACTTTGAGGAGTAGGGCGCTCTTCTTTTGCCCCAAGTCATGATCTTTTTAATCACCTCATATACATGTTAAAGTTGGAAATTGAAAAAGTAACATAGAAGAATTGATGCATTGGAAGGTAGGATGAACTTCCAGAAAAGCAACAACAAAAATCTGTCTTAGAAGACGTAGAATCGGGATGTGTTTTAGAAGCAAAAATTGTAAGACTACATCTCATGCATTTTGAACATGTTATCAGGAGAGACAGTCCTTGAAAAAGACATGGTGCCTGATAAAGAAGAATACCCGTGAAAACATGGAAGGCCATCAATGGGATGGACTGGCACAGTGACTGAAGCCAAGAGCGCAGTCATAAGGACAGATGGGACGATGGTAACAGACAGGGCCATGTTTCAGCCTGTTCTCCCCAGGGTTGCTAGGGGTCTGCAACAGCTTCCTGACATCTAACAACAATAAACTTGTTTTGACACTATTTTTCACAAACAGGTAGCATTAGTGATGATAGACAGAGTTTTAGTTGTAGGAAAAATGGTTTTGGTTCTATTTGCATATTTTTTAACATTTGAATGACTGTTTTCCTCACCTCTAAAACTCATAACTCTTTTTTTTTCTGTTTTGTTTTTTGGGCATCACTGCCCTCTGGTGGTCATGGGAGTTACCCAGCCTTGCTCCCGGAGAGTTGCTGTTGGATTTAAACCGCCAAGCCTGGGGGCTGCAGTCCCACACTCAACCACGATGCCACTGGGGTTTAGCCCTAAAACCCATAACTTTATAGACATTTATCTGAGAGATATTTAAAAGAGTTTTGTTTAATTAAATCAATAATCATAAAGATATATAGCTCTGTTAAATATTAATCAGTTTCTTATCTTCTAATTCTGTAAATGTATTAGCTTTAAAATGTTTTGTGAACCACTTGTAATATTTTACTCAATGCTTCATTAACTCAAAAATGGCATAAAAACTCCAAGATAGTCTGTATTTAGAGGAAAGCCATAGTTGAACAGCATCTTGAGTGCATTTTGTAGTTCTCAGGTCATTATCAAATAAATAAAATGGATTGAATTGATGAAAATGACCAACTCTCTCTTTTTTTAAATATCTCCCAACCTCCCCTATCACTATTTCAGCCAAAGTCCCAGTAACTTCAAGTGAACATAGGACTGACATTTTACTCTCTCAGTGTATTCCCAAAAGTGTTGCACTAAAGAGGTATAGATAGAATTACATATTCAGTTGATCTCCTGAATGGCTAGTAGACCCAATGTATCACTAATGTCCTTAACATTGAAGAGAGAGAAAGAAGAGTCAGAGTCAGAATGTGGTGAGACTGACTCAATTTACTATTTCTGTTTCTAAAATTAAAGGATTAAAATCCATGTATATCATGGATTGTGGGAAGCCATTGCTGTTGTTTGGTGTCTGATCGGTTCCAACCCATAATGCACTCTGTATACAACAAAACACTACCCAGGCTTGTGTCTTTCTCACAATTATTAGGTCTGAGCCCACTGTTTTAGCAACACTCCTAAACTATTTCTTTGAATGTCTCCTTTTTTAACCCCTTCTCTACCAAGCATGCAGTGAAGTGAAATAACTTCCTATGGCACTTCTATTTAGATTCAGTCTTTGTAAACTCACCTAACACCTGATAAGGTGTTACAAATAACCCAGGGATGAGTAAATCTTGCCATTCCACTGGATATAAAAATGAGTCATTTCAGAGGCAGAAGTAGGAATCCCTTGGTCAAGACAGAGGGCACACAAGACTCCTGCCTGAATTGGAAATGGCAACAGAGAACACAGCATAGAGGTTATGGAACAAAGCAAAGGAAGAACTGTGAAACCTTTAGACAGAGGGGCAGGAAGGCCATGCAGTGGAAAGGCAGAGGACCTGAGAGAGAAATATGGGTGCTGGTAAGATTGAGAAGTGCTGTTACTATTGAGAAAGGACTGTATCCTCCATGTTTTCTTATCCTGATTTGTGGCATCCTATTAAATCAATAAATCCTGGTAATTATGAATATTAGCTGGGTTTCATGGAATCATTGCAATAGATTATTGAATCTAGCAGAGAATGAGGATGCTGTGGGAAGGAAGGTGTTTCCAGAATAAGATAAAGAGGATGGAAGGTGGAGGCATGCTTAGCCTCTGTTTATGGGAGTCATTCATGGAGTTGGCCTCCCTTTGTGTATCTGAAGGAGGTAGGCTATAACTCCCATGCTATTTAGACAAGGTCCTTTTCCAGGTAGTGGCCATCCTAATAGCTTGTCCATAATATATGAAACAAGGACTTGCTGTTCTTGTTTATCAGGAACATTCTGATTGCGGTTCTTCCAAAACAGATTTGTTTATTTTTCTAGAAACCAATAGAAGTTAGAAAAGCTAAGAACAGATTGCCACTTAGAACATCTAGAGAGTAAAACAGACCTGTTGAAACACTTTATTCTATCCAAGAGACCCATTTTAAAATTCTGAGCTACAGAGACATATAGCACATTTTTATGGTTTTAAGTCAGTAAGCTTATGGTTCACATGGCTGTGGTGGACAACAAATATAAGCTCAAGTAAACTTGAAGAATATATTTTTCAGTTTTGCTTCTTTGTCCCACAGTCTAACAACTCACTCCTTCAGAGACCCCCAAACTCCTCATCTTTTACTTATATTGGTTTAGAAGCGGAGAAAGTAGAACTGGTACTGCTAAGATTTGTCCCTTACTAGGAAAGCAGCACACAAATGCAGATTCTTTCTCCCTTTGATTGGGCCCCTATTATTTCGGCATGGGAATTTAGTTGAAATTTCAAGGTAATAGAGAAATGCCTAGACAGCTACACAGAACATGGTAGAAAGAGACATTTGGTTGAAAAATTAATTTGGTTGTTTCCATGCCCTTTCAGAACGAAGGGTTCATCATCAAGAATTTTAAAGCATTAGTCTTATTCCAAAGTTGTCTCCTCAATATCTTGAAGGGTATTTTTATATCTGATAACAGACACTAATATTTCATAAATTTTGTCACACAAGAACAAAAATTTAAATTTCACTTCCTAGGATTATGGGATAAAAGACAAAGTTTTATAGTTTTTGCTTGGAAGCTGCGGCAGTTTATAGATCAAGATCCTGAGAGCAAAAGGAAAGGAATAGTGAGTCACAGCTGCTTGCTGAGTAAATCAGAATGTAGATGCTGGGTCCTCTGCCACCTTCTTCTCTACACTCTATTTTCCTTCAGAGTCCTCTACTGAAATCAAGAGAGAGCGTGATGCCCACAAGTAAGATGGGATTGTTTCATCTCCACAGTAGCGCTTTATTTATTGTTAATTATTGGTATTTCAATACATGACTGAAAACTGCTCTGTGTGATTCTATTGCCATACCAATTGTGAGACTTGGAAAGGATTATTCTTCAAGATTTTAAGGCCAAACAACTACATGCATTGTCTCAGCCTCTATTGCTTTGGCTCTCCACGCCAGGGCCAAAAAGCAGCACACTGAATTGTTCTCCCTGTAGGAAGCTTGTTAATATTCAGCTAATCTCAGATTTCTGTTTCTGTCATGAATAAGGTTTTACATGTCAATGTCCAACACTCAATTTCCTATTAAGAGAAGTTAAAGGGTCTGCTTTGATCCTGGAAGCCTGTCATTAACACTCTTGCCAATTGGCAGAGACTTGAAAGCTTTGCTTCTCAGCATGGAACCATAGGAAAGTGTAGTCAATTAGATTTGGCTTCCTTTTTTCCCCCTCAGGGTGAGTTTCCTTCTTTGAAAGACTCCCCAGAAGGATGAATTAGTAAGACGTCAAGGAAAAGAAAATTCAGGGTTGAAGTAAAAATGGACAAAGGTATCATTATACATGAAAGGGATGCAAAGCTTACCGTTACTTTGCAGCTCAACACTCAGTCATCAAAACTGAATTCTCCAAAAAGAGCAGCGTCTCTGGCACATACAGTCTGACTCTTAGAACCGTTTCAACCCACAGACTTCCTCTCTGCTCTTTCTTCTTGCTTGCAGGGTGGAAACAAAATAGAAGTCATTCCTGTTAGCTTTCATATTTGTTGAAAAAAGACACCGGCACATTAAGCCAGTCTGTGGTGCTGTCATCAGAGATCAAGCATCCATTTTAGTTGTCACTGGAATTTGGAGAGGACTGAGCAGGACGTGACTTTGTAGAAGATAGCTACCCTTGGCTTAGTGCTCAGGGCTTTCTATGTCTTCACAGTCTTTCTTCCTTGACAGGTTGGAGATTATATTTAAACTGAAAACTGGTAGCCTTTCTCAGCAGTGTTATGTAACCTGAAAAACCAGTCAGTAGGAAAATTGAATCATTAACTCCTTTACAGAATAGTTTCTCCATGATTATAGGAAATGTGTTAAAAAAGAAAGAAAAATATTAAAATTCCAATTTAATGCCATATTTTATGGTGAATCATGATTGACTTAATTCTATTACCCCCAACTAAATCGAAAATGGCTATTTTTATAAACTCTCAATCTCATTATAAGAAGTCATATTCAGAGTCATTTTCCTACATAACAATGTGCTTCATGAGAACATTAATTCAATTAACCTTTCTAATCAACCAGCCAAATCTTCTATTTCAAATGTGGAAGCTGTCTTCATTTGTTCCTTCCTTCTTAGTTCTCAGTGTAGAGCCCTGTGCCAACAAATAGCTTGAATTTCAGCTTACTGCTATGTGTCCAGCTTTTTATTTCAAATCTCTATCTTCACCACTCTAACCTCTATAGAGGTTAGATAAATATGATTAATATCCTGGAAAGGAACACAAATATCCTTCCTTTGTCAATATCATAGCACAATGTTTTAACAGGTAGCATCATCTCACCTTATTTTAGTCACATCTTCTCTAGTCTCTTTTTTCTTCCTTTTGAAAGTAGACTTGCATTTTCCTCATCTGCCTTAGTCTGCAGCCTGTCCATGATTGACAATCATGTTGTTATCTGAAGTATCAGTGGCATCTCCCAGCATCACAGCATCATACAAGCCACCACAATATCAAAAACTGACAGGCGAGTGGTGGAGGTGAATAATAAAGGATGAAAGGATGCATAAATGGTGGCTAGATGGGTCTTTACAGATAGACTACATAGAGATGATGCAGAAGGTTTACACCCCCAGCAAAGCCAAGGGCAGGATCAACTGGGGAGCAGATCATCAATTGCTCATATGCAAGTTTAAGTTGAAGGTGAAGAAAAGTGACAGAAATACACAAGAGCTGTAGTGAACACTTGAGTATATTCAATGTGACTTAAGAAATATCAAGAATCAATTTGATGCATTAAACATTAATGACCAGACAACACCTGGAAAGTGAAACTAAGAGGCTTGTATAAGGCAGCTTCTGAGCTTATAAAAAACCAGAATGAAAGCATCATGGAATTATTTCATAAACCCATTGAAGTGCTTTGTATAAGAAAAAAGTAAAAGGTCTTTTAAAAAGAGGGGAAGACAGAACATGGATTTCAGAAGAAATTCTGAAACTTGCTCTAAAATATAGAAAAAAATAAAATGAATGAAAGAAATGATGAAGTAAAAAAGATCAACACAAGACATTAAAAACAACAAAAAAAATGTATTGTAGTGAAGTGTGAAAAAAAGCCCCCCCAAAAGTGAAAAAAAGTGTAACAAAACAAAAGAACGATATCTCTCAAGTGGAAGAAATAGAGGGAAAATTCAAGACTTGTCTTGAAATACTCATATTTGAGCAAAATACAGGATGGTATAGAAAAAAATAATATGCTACAGTTATGGTAGCAAAAATAATTGGCTGATATCCAACTATCTTATAAGGTAACACATGATCAAAAGTCAAATCATTGAAGGGAAATGTCCAAGCTTCACTGAAGGCAATGGTTGAAAAACAAACAAAAAACAATCCAGGATTGATAGAATACCAATGAAATCCTTAAAAAGAAATAGATGCATTGCTAAAGCTATTCATTCATTTATGCCAAGAAATTTATAAGACAGCTAACTGGACAGCTTACTGGAAGAGATCCACATTTGTGCCCATTCCAAAGAAAGGTGACTGAATAGAATGCAATAATTATCGATGATATAATGAATATCACATGGAAGTAAAATTTTATTGAAGATATTTCAAAAAATGGTCTTTGTATGAAATAATAGGTCATGATCAAAATTTTGAGCAACATATAGAAGAGGATTTGAAACAAGAGTTACTATTACTGATATTAAACAGACTTTTGCTGAAAGCAAAGAACACCATGATGATATTTACCTATGTTTTATTAAGTAAAGGCATTAAGTTATGTGAATTATAAAAATCATGTATAGCATAGTGAGAAAGAGGAAGTTTCACAATCTTTAGCTGTTCTTGTATAAATAAGTAAAACTACAAATAGTCCGAGAGTCAGTTATTTTAACAAGACAGAGAGTATTGTATAGTTCAAGATCAGGAAAGATACATGATAGATTAATTCCTTTTCATTATATTTACCCAATTTGCTTCTTAGCACATATTCTTAGAAGTTAGACTATGGGAAAAATAGCACAGCACTAGATTTAGAAAAAAATCGTTAATAATCTGTGATACATATATGACACAATCTTGCCTGCTGAAGCAAAAAGTATTTGCTTAGTGATGGAAATCAAAGCCTCTAGATGGTGAAGGCAAAGCTGTTTTCTCCCTAGACCAATGAGACAGGACCATCACCTTCCACGGTTCAAGACCCATAGGGATGTGCTGACAGCTGCTGGCCTAGCACTCCACCTGAGATAAAATGGACACTTTGCCTTCTGCCTCCTGGGAAAAAATATACAGATGTGCTGCAGTCTGCAAAATATCAGCCATTCCCTGATTCGGACACTATTCTCCTTTCCTGCCTCTGACCACCTTGCTTGATATACTGTTTCTTTGTATGCCCTCAAATAATAGTGAACTGTCCCTTTGTATAGAAACCAGTCATGAGGTGCAGGCACAGACAGTGCCTATTAAACCTGCCTTGAATAAATGTCGGGACACTAGAATGACTAAGCGTCTCAGGGTACATGTGCCCTGACTGCATCTATCCTTTTCTCCTATCTATCCTTTTAATGCTTACTTCCAAGTTTTATCTTTGCAAATTATGCCTTCTCAAGCCTGCTTATTTTTAAGAGAGCTGGACTCTTTGTTCTTAAAGTAGACTCCAGTGTGGATTATACCTCAACATACAGGAAACAAGTATCTCACAATGGTACCAGTAATGTCTCAGTAAAGGGAGAAAATAGTGATCTAATAGGGATCTAATTTTGCATGGATCTACAACCAGTAGATCAAAAAAATAAATTAGATATTGCAATGAGCAAATTTGCTGCAAACAATCTCCTCAAAGTTCTCATTTTGAGAACAAGGATGCTTTTGACTGAAGTAATGTTATCTTCAATGCTGCTTTATTCAGGTGAAAGTTGGGTAACGAATAAGTAAAGAGAATATAATTGTATTTGATTCTTGGTGATGAATATTGAAAACTTTTCTGTAAGAACAGAAAAATCTGTCTTTGAAGAGGTATAGCCATGCTATTCTTTGGAAGGGAGGCTGACAAGACATTTTTCAACTGGTCAGAAGCAATATTGGGGTCAGACATAAACATAATGGTGAGGATGGTGTGTGCAGGGCAGAGCAGTGTTTCATTGTGCTGTGCATAGGGTCACAATGAGTCAGAGTACATAGGGTATATAGGGTCACCATGAGTCAAAGGTAAGTGGAGAGCAAGTAACATATACACGACATGAGCCAGAACTAAGTCCACCACACCTAGGAACAATAAGATTACCATAGTTTACTGCATAGGTAGAGAAAGAAAGACAAGTCTTTCTAGACCATTCCATAAGGTTATTATGAGTCAAAATAGGTTCAATAGCAATGAGTGTGAAGCATTGCTTGGAGAAATTGTACAGACCACAATATAAGGAAGGTGAGACTAACACGAGCTTGGACATCGATATTTTTTGAGTGAATTCCACTGAGATTTTGGGATAGCCGATGAACAGGCTAGAGTTCCAGAAAAAGGGCAGCTATATGGAAAGCTTTGGAGTTTGTAGAAGTTCTCATCCAGTCCTCACCTCAGCTGACTACCATTTATCTAATGCTTATGAAAAAAATTGCTTAGAAAAAAATTCTATTTGAGATTATATATTTTTAAAATATTAGATATGGTAATCATAACAATACCCAGAAAGATTATTTGGAATACATCATGGACCTCAATATAAGGATCAAACAATAAAACATCTAAAACAAATATATAGGAGAAGTGATCTTGAATTAGAAAAAGATTTCATAAATGAAACATAGGAATTATAATTTTTTAAAAAACATGCTAATAATTGCACTTCATCCAATTTTACAACTTTTGTCTTCAAGAAACTCTGCTCATAAAAAAAACAATCTATACACTAGGAAAATATTGATTGATTTATTTTTCATCTGTTTCCAATTTCATTAGTTTATGTTCTGGTGTCTTGTATTCTCTTTCTTTGGCATACTTTGCGTCTTACTTGTTCCTCTTTTTTCTAACTGGAAACCTATATATGTTTTGTGACATTTCATAATTTTTAACATGAGCATTTATAAGCACACATTTGTAAATAATCAGCTTACCTATATTCAATGCACTTATATGTCCTGTGTTTTGCTTTTTAAAAATATTGTTCTCATTTAAATTTATTTTATAAGTCCATGTAACATTTAGAAGTAAGCTGTTTAATTTGCAAATTGTTCATGTTTTTCTAAATATTTCCTGTTCATTGTGTGAAGTTTAATTCAACTGATGTCAGAGCACATACCAGGGGAAGCCAAAAGTATTGTTGTTGTGATTCTAGCTCATATGTGCACAGTTGTATTCTTAATAAATATTTCCATGTGGTCAGTAGATGGTTGGAGAAAAGTCACCTCAGTAACATATATGTCTTCGTATCATTCCCAAGACTCTTGCTGATATCAGATCAACTCCAAGTCACAGCAACTCAGCAGGATGGTGTAGAATGTCCCCTGTGTATTTCTGAGAACATAAGTTTTTATGAGAGCAGAAAGTCTTATCTTTTCCCTGTTAGTCTCATTAGGGTCAATCAAACAATGGAGCCCATTAGATTCATGGCAGACACATTAGCACAGAGAGTCAGGGAAATATAATTTGACACTCTTAAGGGGTGCTCTGATGAATATTCTTAAAGGCACAAAATGAAAAGAAGTGTTTATTGTTAAAGAGTGGTAAGAAAATTGTTTTAAAGGTTTGTGAGAAAAAAGAGTGGGAAAGTTGTGCAGTTGTTTTTCCCACCAACACACCAACTCATTCTTTGAAAGAAGCAAGACTGCGTTCTTGAGAATGTCTCTGGGAAACCTCACCCCATTCACCCCACACCCCTAATCTAACCTTTCAGACTCCCTTCTATTTCCCAAGTTCAAAGAACACTTCAAATAATTTGGGGACCATAAAGCCCCTTGGGGGATCCAAACTCTCATTTTCATCTGTTGTAAATTGAAAACCACAGAATTCTTCCAATAATGTTAGAAAGAAGATAACACTGCCTTCATAAAGGTGATGACATAGATGGAAGTTATACCAAAAGACAGTAGCTTCACAGTTGATATTACTTGTTTAATAAAGGTTTATGTGATTTTGTAGCATTACTTTAAAAAATAATATACCCTAGGATATGTTTATTAAACAGTTATGTGGTTTAGCACTATTACTCATGGGTTCAATATTTATTTTTTCAAGAAGGCATTATATCCAGAAAATGGAAGAAAAATTCACCAATGCATACATAAAAACACTCCAGAAAGTGTTACTATAACATATATAGTGTGTGCTAAATCTATAAAGAAGAAAGAACCTGCTAGACTTGTAGATTTGTGAGAAAATGATTGATTTTTTTTAAACCCACAGTGGATGGTATTATTCTAAGACTAGAATTCAACAAAATTTTAATAAAGTTACCAGTGATAAAGATGATATTAAAACCTTACAAACTATTGCTTTCTTATGAAGCACATTACCTATACTTAGGGGGATACACCAAGAAGAAATAAAATGTATTGAAAAGAAACCCATTTAAGCAGTGTATTAAGCTATTGATACAGGAATGTAATCATAAATTTCCCTCAGGAAAATGACTTGGTGTCCAAGGCAACCTTCTAGAACATAACTACTATGAACTAGGAAGATCAACTGAAAGTGCTTATAAAATATTAAAGAATACAAAAGTGTGTAAAATAAGTCCAGCTTATACATACATCTTTCTAACTTTACTACCCCCTCCAAATGTAGTTTTTTTTTAAGTCATGGCATAAGTAGGTGTGTGGGTATTGTATATATTTCTTTACTATTTTCTACCTACTTGCAAACAAATAAATATATATAGGAAATTAAAATCAATATGATCATGAGTGTATTATTTTGTAATTTTTTCACTAGTATATTACATATATACTTCAACACTAGTATGTTTGGTAGAGTAAAATTTCTTAATATGATGCTTCTACCCAAGTCTCTTGAAGTCTTAGCATATAATTTGGTGGGACTATGAAAGTGGGGCATGTGTAACACTAGGAGAGAGATAGGTTAGTTTTTCTTATCGCTCGCCTGAACAGAGAGAGAAACCTGACCATCTTGGAAGAGCACAGCTAAGATCTCTGTCCAAAGAAGCAGAGTCTGCCAAGACTGGATGCTTCAGAGACGGTGGCATGGAGACTCAAAGAACAGAGAAGAGATATAAGATACCTTTTCTAAAACTGGTGTGAGGCTAGATGACTCTAAGACAGAATGATACTTATTCTGGCTTTCTGACAGGGGCCAAGGGACCTTGACTAACATGTGACTAAAAGCCTGAAAACCTAGAGAGAGAGACTTGACTGCTGGATAAGGATAACAATAGTGGCTTTCTTACTGTTTACTGATTCTGACTTGTGGCAACCTATTCATTTCCCTAAAAGAGTCCCCGTTTTGAGTAACATCTGTGAGTTGTGTTTGACCATAGCAATCAAATCTAGCATAAATGAGTGGCATGGGAGAAGAAAAGGTAACAAAAGATGTAGTACAAGTCTAACTCCTGTTTGGGGGCAATAGAGAAATGTCATAGGAATAGGGAAATTGGAGATCAGTTATGTCCCGCTCTATGCCCTTGACTGCATGCAAGGGCATGTTGTTGTTTTACAATAGAGATTATGAGGCTTATTAGTGAAGTTATTAAGTTACAATTCAGGTTCAGCAATGTGAAGGATACAGTTCTTGGTCAATAGCACCCTTCTCAGCTGTGTCTGCAGGTACACATCTCTCTGACACTCAGCATTTTATCATGTAGCCCCTTGATCGCTGCCCTGCTCATGAAATGTTACAAAGCTCTCGTAATGCTGCTCAAAAGACCCCCCACAAACATTCCATTCAAAAGCCAAAGCTCTTTTTAAAGGGTTAGAAGGCAAAGGTGTCTCTTTGAGGATCAGGTGAACCTGGCGTAAGCCAGCGTGTTCTCATTTGCATTGGGTGAGTGTGGAAGCTGATCAAGGTCTAGGGAAGACCAAAGAAGAGTGAGTCTGTTTGGACTCTGGGGCTGATGGGCAATACTGACACTCTCATGGGCTGCTGGATAACAAACAAATCTGTCTTGGAAGAGCAAGCAGAATTCTCCTCGGAAGCAAGGAGGGCTAGACTTCACCTGGCGCGATTTGTACCTGTTGTCAGATAGGCTTTGATTTCACCTAAATACATCATTTGAAAGTAATCCTCCATCATTTATTGTTGCACATTCACATTGTTAGACGACTTTTAATAAAACTGTCCTAGGAAAGCTTTGATTGACATATTCTAGACAATTCTGTAATACTGTACACTTAAGCTATAGCATTTTAAGTTGGTACAGAAAATATTCCTTTTTGGTAAAGGTACTTTATTTCCTTTTTAAAAATAGCCATTCTTTGTCTTCCAGCTTATAGAGCAATGGTGCCTTGCTTGCTGCTGTGTTTCAGGAAGTCATGTAACTTGTATTTCAAACACCAGCAAAGCCATCCATGGCAAAGAGGATTCAGTGGGCCTGGAGACTAAGAACAGAGTAGGAAGATGAAAGAAGTGGTCCATGAATGAATCACAAAAACAAAAGCCCAGCCACTGAAGACCTTATGAATATTAGCAGAAGATGAACTCAAATTGGAAGAAATTCTAAATATTATTGAGAAAAATGTGCATCACTAATATGAAGGTGATTTTAATGGCATAGATGAACTAAAGCTTTCAGGACCTTCATTTGTTGATGGAGTACAACAAATGATGAGAAGAAACGCTACAAACACTCAATAATAGTCAGAATATGGAAAGCACAAAGTATGAAGGTAGGAAAATTAGAAGTCACCAAAAATTAAATGGAACAAAATAAAGATTGATATCTTAGGTATCAGTGGGCTGAAATACACTAGCATTAACCATTTTAAATAACAATTTTATGGTCTATATGCCAGAAATGACATATTCAAGGGAAACAGTATTGCATTCATCACAAAAGGCATTTTGATATTTATCTTGAAATACAATGCTATAGCTATTCCTCTACAAAGAAGATTAATTAATTCAATAGTTTCTGTTTTCAAATTTTTGCACCAACTACTAAAGTCAATGATGTAGAAACGGAAGAATTCTAGTTCTTCAGTCTGAAATGCGTCACATCAATGAAGATGTATTGAGAATCATTACTAAATGGAATGTGGAAGTTGGAAACAAAGAATAAGGATTAATATATAGTAAATATAACTTTGATGTTTCAAAAGATACTGTGAATTGCATGGCAGAATTTTTCAAGAACATGATTTCTTTGTAGTAAATATGTTTTTTCAACATTATAAGCAGTAACAATATATGTGGATCTTATCATATGGTATACATAGGGATCAAATTGATCACATCTATGGGCATAGAAGGTGAAAAAATTCAAGATCATCGGCAAAAAAGGCCTAAAGGATGAAGTGGAAGAGACCCTCAATTCTTCATTTGCAAGTTAGATTGATGCTGAAGAAAATTAAAATAAGCTTATGCAATCTAAAGTAAGACCTTGATTATATCCTACCAGAATTTGCAGTCTCTCTCCACAATAGATGTGACACATAAAAAAAGTAAGAGATTATTAAAAATTCAGGAAAGAAGGAAAAGACCAAAGTATATATCAGAATAGACTCTGAAATTTGATCTGGAACACAGCATGTCTAAAGCAAATGGCATAAATTCTGAAGTACAATAATTGAAGAGGAGGTTTTAAAAGACATCACTAGAAGAAAAAACAAAACAGTATAAAGAAGGTGGAGTTAAAAAACCAAATTGTAATGATGCATCTCAAAATGAAAGAGTTGGTTAAAAATTTAAAGCCTCAGGTTGGAATATTGAAAGATTCTGTGGGCAAAATATTCAATGATACAGAAAGCATCAAAAGAATCTGGAAGTAATATATAGGGTCACTGTGCCCAAATGAAATGATTGACATTTAAATATCTAAGGAGATCTTATAATCAAAAACTAGTAGTATTGAAAGAAGTCAATGTATCACCAAAAAACAAACCTTCTATAACTGACAGAATATCAATGGAAGCATTCACTGCCCCAAAATATGAAAAAAACAGTTACCCACAAGAGATTAATTCGTTGCCTATTTTTAAAGAAAGGTTATTCAACAGAAAATAGATATACAAGTTAAATTTTGCTGAGGATCATTCAAAGGTATTTGTAAAAGTACATCAGCAAGCAGTTTCCAGCTATTCAAAGTGAATTTAGAAGAGGACATGGAACAAAAGTTATCATTGTTAAATTCATACAGATAATGGCTGAAAGGGGAGAATACAAGAAAGGTGATTACTTGTGGTTTATTGACTATGCAAAGTTATTCAACTGTGTGGAAAATTAAGAACCCTGGTGGCATAATGGTTCACACATTGGACTTCTGGTTGCAAGGTCAGCAATTTGAAACCACCAGGCACTCCATGGAGGATGGATGAGACTTTCTATTTTCTTAAAGAGTTACTGTCTCAGAACAGCACAAGATGGTGTCCAGGTAGAATTACCTGCCTGGTGCTCCTGCTGCCAGAACAGAAAATTTAGAGGTAAGGAGGCCAAGACAGGCAGGCAGGGTGCTAAAAATAGATTCAGAGTACTTCAGCTTAGAGCTCCCCTTTTGGTTTTCACCCACAAGATGATTCAAGAACACTTTGAAATTTTCTTGGGGGATTGTGCCTGCTTGAGGTCTCTGCTTACCCCACACCAGGTTTGGAAAGACATTATCAGCAACCCCTTCCTGCACCCTAGCCCTGCAGCAAACAGCAATTACTCAAAACTGTTACCAAAAAGTGTTCATCGGGCTGAGCCCCGGTGGAGTAGTGGTTGAGTGCGGGACTGTGGCCCACAGGCTTGGCAGTTCAAATCCAACAGCAGCTCTCAAGAGCAAGCCTGGGTAGCTCCCATGACCACCAGAGGGCAGTGGTGTTCATATTCCCCCCCAAAGTGTTCATATTCCTAAGTGTGCAGAACATCTCCAAAAGCTAGCCACCATTCCATCAGTGTTCTGCTTTCTGTTAGTCAATCTGTGCTCACAATCTAGGGGCTAGGAGTTCCCTTCCCTAGCCAGGAATGGAGAAAATATATCAGCCATTCCGTCCCACCACTTCTGAGTTCCACGCCTGCTGGTGCGGGTAGTGACAGATAGTTGAATAATAGTTTGCAGCTAGAAAAGAGATGCTAGAATATTTACTTGTGTCACATCAGAGCTCAACAGAGGTGTGCAGGCACAAATTCGGGTTAAGTCAGCTACAAAAACAAAAAGCCCTTTCTGCTAAGCTGGTAGTATTCTGCCCTAGGGGGCCAAAGTGAAACAATCCCTAAACCAAGACTGCCACAGCCACAATATAAAAAAGGAGAAAAATATTTTCTTGGTAAAAACTTCTGATTTAATGTTGTGACTCTTTGTGTAATGTTGAATGCAAGCCTGCAAAACTCTGCCCTTTAGAATACATTAATATAATAAGGGAGCCAGAGCTAATTTCCACAGCATAATCTGGTGGCTTTCAATATATCAAAAGGGCTGGGGTATTTATCAGTCACAGAATGCAGTTCCACAGAGCAAAAATGGATAGCCAACAGCTGGGGGACACATTCAGTTCTAGATGGCCGCAAAAAAAACTCCCCCAAGCCCCTTTCTGCCAAGCTAGTTTCCCTCCTCTGGGGTCAGTGTGGCACAGTCTCAGTATCAGGGCACTCCATAAGCCCAATATGATAAGGGAAAAAGAACTTTTTCCTGGTAAAACTTCCAATTCCAGGATGTGGTCCTTTGTGGAATTTTGAATGTAAGCCTGCAGAACTTTGTGGTTTTGCATACATTAACATAAAAGGTTGGTGATCAGGCAGTGCACACTGAAGCTCCAAGGAGATCAGTGAATTGAGAAATGTGAGATCCAAGTAGTAGTTCTAAAGGTGTTGGCTAATTCTTGCCACAGTTCAGGATATCTCCCTAAATCAGGAACCAAATTCCACCCCATCTCCTGCACCCACAGGAAATGGTCCAGCACCAGCTGCCACACGATTGTGTCCTAAATTCCAACCATCCAGCAGAGACACAGGCACATGCGATTTGATATCTCAAATGACATGGAACACTCAAATGACCTTTTGGTAGATCCCTCCCCCAAAACCAACACATTTTTTCCTGCCTTTTCCACATCCTGCCCCTGTAACAGATGTGGCTTGGCAGTATTTCCCACCACAAATCTACCCATTTGCCTCTAGCCAGAAGTAGGGCACCTCCAACCTTGCCCCATTCCCACTCCCTGAGCTGTGTGTTCCAACACCCTGGCCAGCAATTTCCTTCAGACTGAGACCTGCCAGTTGCAAACACCCCATGCAGAGGTGCGAGGGTTGCTGGAACATGACACAGGGTGACTTCAGATCCTGACTATTGAAAAGGTCATGCAAAGTGCAATCTAAATAACATATTGCTGATAGGGTAGAGTGAAGGGGAAACCCCATGTGGCAAAGGTGAAAAACAACCCCTAAGGACAATTGTTTATAGGCAAGCTGCAGAAGCATTAATACAAATCTCCCAAAGAGAGAGCACAGAGATCTTTGACTCATGGAAATATGGCACTTGGTTCCTCTAAATCGTCACAAAACAGCAGTCTGCCTCAACCAGAAAACAAGAGAAAGAAACAAAATCTTTTATCAGAGGAGGACCTGAACCTATTGACAGTCATAGAACTTGACCTTCCACAAAAATGAATGTTTGGAATACTGCTAGAATCATACAGGATATGAGGGAAGCAATACAGGAAAAGAATGAAATGATGGAGGAGACAAAGACCATGAAACAAAGGAAAATAAAAGATGTAAGGAATGAGATAACAAAAACCAGTAGCAAATTCACAGAGATGGCCAAGAGACTGGAAGAGGCAGAGGGTCACACCAGCGAACTGACCAGAATTCAATAAATGGGGGGGAAGTCAAATAAGATAATCATAGAAGCTGAAGAAAACCTGAGAGTCATGTCGGATGCTGTTAATAGGAAAAACATCAGAGTCATTGGATTACCAGAAAAAGAAACTATGAAGTCAACGGCAAAAATAGCAAGGAACTTCTTAGGGGGTAATTTTCTCAGTTTAAGGAATAAAAACTATCCACAGGATGAGCAAACACGAGCGAAATTGAATTCCAAGAAGTAACCAGGGCATCCAATAGTTAAGCTATCCAAATTTGATGAAAAAGAGAAAATCACAAGAGCAACTGGGGGAAAAAACAGTCACCCAAAGAGGTGCCCAAATAAGAATATTTTCAGACCAATTAATGAACACTATGAAAAAAATGAGAGTTGAATAATACATTCCAAAAATTGAAGGAAAATAATGGAAACCCAAGAATAATTTATGCAGCCAAATTATCTATCAAGATAGATGGTGAAGTAGGAGTCTTCCCAGACCAGAAAAACTCAAAGAATACACTAAAATAAATCCAGTCCTACAAAAGATTCTTGTCAACCAAATATGGGAAGACAAACAGTGCTCACCAAGCACAAATAAGAGACCATCACATAAAACAACTCCAAATTGAGATCAATAAAGAGAAAAAAACCCACAAGATAGCATTGACTCAACAATGGAAAGAAGGCAGAATGAACTACATACATGTATGCACAAAACCTGGATAAGAAAGGGAGGTAAGAAAACGCTAAGCACAAAAGGTGCAAAATGACATCACAGAGTCCACAGATGGATGCTACAACTCTGAATATCAATGGACTAAACTCACATGCTTCGTGAGTCAGAAGGAAACTTTATAGACTAGCATCGGAAATACTAAATTCAGACTTATGACTTTGGACTGCACTGGGTTGGAATGCTTTCTCATTGCTCCTTTCCTCTTGTATATAAATCTTTCCCTTATGTGTGTTTATGAATTTGTTTCTCTAGCCTACCCAGAATAACACAAACATTGATGCAAAAATTCTTAACAAAATACTGGCCAATAGAATACAAAGGCATATAAAACAAATAATTCACCATATACAAGTGGAATTCACACCAGGGATGCAGGGATTTTTCAAAATATCAAAGACCATTAGCATTATATACTATATTGACTTGAAAAGTTATAAAAACCTTTATGATGAGGGAAAACCATTCAACAACATCCAACACCCATTTCTGTTCATGGCACTCAAGAAGATAGAAATGGAAGGAAATTCATCAATATAATACAAGCTATATATAAAAAACAAAAGTCAATGTGGTAGTCAATGGAGAAAATATGAAAACAATGCTCTGAAAAAGCATTTAAGATCATACCGGAAAACTTAGCTAACAAAATAAGAAAAAGAAAAGGCATTAAAAGTATTCATCTTGGGAAGGAAGAGGTGAAACTATCATTATTAACAGATGATATGATTTTATATATGGGAAAAAGGGGTGTACTGGAAACAGTATAGGAATGTATATGGTAGAGTAGTAGGATACAAGATCAACAAACAGAAGTCTGTGGTATATGGTAGAGTAGTAGGATACATGGTCAACAAACAGAAGTCTATTGAACTGCTACATATATTAGACAAGACCACAGAAGAGGGGATCAAAAAGGTAGTAGCCTTCACCATAGACAAGCAGAAATTGAAGTATCTAGGAACATACCTGACTAAAAACATAAAAGATGTGTACAAGGAAAACAACATAACACAAATACAAGAAGCTAAGAATGAAGTCAACAAGTGGAAAAATATCCCATGCTCATGGATTTGAAAGCTCAATATAGTAAAGATATCAGTTCTGCCCAAGGCACTATATAATTGCAATGCTACCCCTATACAAATGCCATCATCTCTCTTGAAAAAATAGAAAAAGAAATTATTACAAACTGAATATGGAAATGGAAGAAGCCTCATATTAGCAGAGAACTCCTCAAGAAGGACAAAGGGAGGGCGGCTTGCTTTACCTTACTTTAGCAACTATTATATAGCCACAGTGATCAATAAAGTATGGTATTGGTATAATGACAGATACTCCGACCAACGGAAAAGGACTGAAAACCCGGAAATAAAACTATCAGCATACAGACAATAATCTTTAATAATGGCCCCAGAAATATCAAGCGGGAAGTAGATGTGTTCTTCAGCAAATGATGCTGGTAAAAATGGATATCTACCTGCAGAAAAATGAAGTAAGATCCTTGTCTCACTTCATGCATAAGAATAAACTCAAGGTGGATCACAGACCTTGTGGCAATACCCCAAACTATCAGGATCATCAATGAGGGAATTGGGACAAATCTGAAAACTTTGGTACAGGGTTTGGTACATAACCTATGAGAAATAGGAAAGAACACAAACACAGAGGAGGCACAATTTAAGAAGTGGGATATACTGAAGATGAAACATCTCTGCACATTGAAAGTATTCACCAAGAGAGTAATAAGAGAACCCACAGACTGGGAAAACATCTTTAGCAATGAAACATCAGAAAAAGACCTTATTTCTAAAATCTACAATATTCTACTAACTTACAATAAGGAAATAAAACCTCATTGCACACTGCAGAGGTGGGCAAATGACCTGAACATACATTCCACGAGGTCAGAAAACCCAGTGGCCAATAAACATATGAGAAAATGTTCACAATCATTAGCCATAAGAGAAATGCAAATTAGAACAACGATGAGATGTAATACCCTCAAAGATATCCCAATTCAAAAAATTATAAGATAACAAGTGTTGGAGGGGCTGTGCTAAGATAGGGACTCCCATCCACTGCTGGTGGACCTGTAGGCCTATACAACTGTTACAAAATTGATTTGGTAATATCTAAAACATATGGAAATCAAGCTATGCTACTAACCAGCCAGTTCCCTCCTGGCCATAGATCTACCTATTAGAGGCAAGAAACAAAGCATTGTCAGACATCTGTGCTCCAATGTTCATTGTGGCACAAATCACAATTGCAAGGAGTTGGACACTACCCAAATTTCCATCAATAGACAAATTGATTAAAAAACATACATAAAATGGAGTACTATACATTCCAAAAACCGGTGATGAACACATGAAGCACATTGCTGCGTGGGATGAAAATTATTCTAAGAGAAGTAAACCAACCCCAAAAGGACAAGTATAACCTGAATCCACTGAGGTAGGCTTAAAAATGCAAATGAAACATAGGGGAAAAGCTACTGTATATATACATTCCTGAGGTGAGATCCATGTACCATGGTAGGGACCAGACTCAGCACAGGGATACGTATTGCAGCCAGCTTAACAGGAGGGGAAAAGAAAGAGAGAGAGTGAAAAAAGACATCGATAGTCAGGTACAGGGCACTAACTCATCAAAGGGTATTATATATCTCTCAACAGGAAAGGGACCAGACTTCAATCTGGTGCGCTATTGTGTGAATGCAACGTAACAGCATGAAGCAGTTGTCCAAAGAGGGGTCTGCAGGGTTGGTCTCTAATCCCAACTACATGAACACTCCCCCCTACCAGAAGATTGCAATTCAGAGACATCGCTGAAGGTGCAACTCAGAGAGAGGGGTGATTCTGACCAGGAGCAAATGAAAAGGGAAGGAGAGAGAGTGGAACACTTCCTGGTTCACCAAGCCCTGAGGATGATATTCTGTCTCAGAGAAGCCAATGCACAGAGAGGACCATAGTGCTGGCCCCACCCTGAGACTCAGTGTCCCCTAATGATCCATAGTGCCAAAGGGGACAACACTCAAGACACAGTGTGATAATTGTGCCAGATCTGACCCCTGGAGAGAAACACTAAAGATGTGCAACACTAAAGATGGGAGCAAAGTAAAAAAGTCCTCAAAGAATATCAAAAACAGACTTGGGGTCAGGTTGTGGAGTCATATCAGACTCACATGGAAAATACTCCTAAAGACCTGGCACTATTTATAGGTTTTTCTTTTCTTGCTGTTGTTGTTGTTGCTGCTGTTATTGTTGCTGGGTTTTTTTTTTTTTTGGTTGTTCTGTTTTGCTTTGTCTTGTTTTTGTTCTCATTATTTTCGCTCCATGTCTGTCTAGATAAGATAGAGGGGGCAACAAATCCAGAGAAGAAAACAATGGAATCAATAGTTTCCAGGGACAGGTGAGAGGGAGGTGAAAAGAAGGGGGTTACCAACAAACCCAGGGGCAAAGGACCAACAAGTGATCAAAAATCAATGGTGAGGAGAGCATAGGAAGCTTGGTGGGACTTGGTCAAGGGCAATATAGCTGGGAGGAGTTATCGAAACCCAAATGAAGGTTGAGCAGGATAGTGGGATAAGTGGAAAGTAAAAGGAAATAGAGTAAAGAACGAGGAGGCAAAGGGCATCTTTAGGGGGTCTAAATGCATGCACATACTTATATAAATATATTAATATATAGCAATAGGGAAACAGATCTATGTATATATGTTTACTTATGTAGTAAGGTAGCAGGGGGAAAGTGGGCCTCCACTCAAGTACTCTCTAAATGCAAGAATACTTTGTTCTAATCACCTGACATTCCTGACATGATGACTGAAGACAAAATGGGTGCAAGCAAATATGGTAAAGACAGCTGATGATACCTGGTTGTCAAAAGATATAGCTTCTGGGGTCTTGAAGTCTTGAAGATAAAAAAGCAGACATCTAGCAGAGAAGCAACAAAACTCACATGGAAGAAGCACACTAGTCTGTATAATCATGAATTGTCTATGGGATCAAGTATCAGGCATCAAAGACCCAGAGCAAAAAAAGCATAACTATGTGAATGAGGGGGTGGGCGAAGTGGAGACCCAAGTCCATCTATAGACACTTGGACAACCCCTTACAGAAGGGACACAAGGTATCAATGAGCCAGTCAGGATGCAGTATACTACTTTTGAAACATAAAATCTTCCTCTAGTTCTTTAATGCTTCCCCTCCCCCATCATGACCACAATTCTACCTTACTAATCTAGATAGATCAGAACATGTACACAGGTACAGGCAAGGTACAGGGAATCCAGGGCAGATCATGAGAGGACCATAATGAGAGTAGTGATACCAGGTGGATAAGGGTTAGGTGAAGGGGAAGAAAGAGAACCAATCACAATGATCACTATATCACCACACACCCCCTATAAGGCTGACAAACAACAGAAAAGTGGGTGAAGGGAGTCAGTAGTCAGTGTGGGACATGAAAAACAAAAAATTATTAATTATCAAGGGATCATTAAAGAGGTTGGGGAAGGGGGGAATGAACTGATCCCAAGGGCTCCAGTGGAAAGAAAAGGTTTTGAAAATGATGACAGGAACATAATACGATGGATGGATGGATGGATGGATGGACTGTGATAAGAGGTGTAAGAGTCCCTAAAAATTATTTTTTTAAAAAGGAGTCACTGTCACAGAAACCCATAGGGATAGCTCAACTATGTCCACAATGAGTTGGAACCAACTGGATGGCAATGAAAGTGATGGATAACAATGACAATAATGAGAATCCAAGAAGAGTTCTGGTCATGTACAGCATGTACACAGAACAAAAGGCAGTTATGCAAAGAGAACAAAGAAATACTGAATACTTTAATATCAATATAAGTATGCATCAGGATTGCATACCTTCACCATAAATATTCTATCCCTGTGCTGGGTAAATAATCCGAGAAGCTAAACTATACTAACAAAAATGCATCATCAGGTTTGAAAGAAAGTTCATCAATAACCTGTGGCATACATATGACCTAAGTGAGCTTGATGAAAGCCAAGAATTCTTGAAGCATTTACACAAGATCAAATTATAAATCATTATAATTTTTAAAATCCTCACAAACCAACAGACAGCATCATGATAAACAGACTTCAGATTGAAATTGTCAAGGATTTTATTTTACTTGGATTCAAAATCAACACTCATGGAAATAGCAAGCAGAAATTAAATAGCCTGTTCCATTGGCCAAAGACATCATCAAATATGGAAGAGAACAGATGGCACTCTGTGGACGCAGGTACACCCGACCCAAGCCACAGAATGTTAAATTGCCTTATGTGGATGGGAAAGCCAGACAGGAATAAGGAAGACTGAAGAATTGATGCATTTGAATGAGTTTTTGGTAAAAGAATATAGAACCTACCAGAGACTGTCAGAAGAACAAGCAAGTCTGTTTTTAAGGAAGTATAGTCAACTTGTTCCTTGAAAGCAAGGCTGGAAATATTTGCTCTCACACACTTTGTATATGTTTTCAGAAGACACAACTTCCCTTAAATGGGCATTGTGTTAGTCCAGATGGACTAGAGGAACACATTTCAGAGACACGCATATAGGTATAAGGAAAAGGTTTACATACAAAAGGAATGGGAAATGGAGAAAGCATCCCAATGCAGTTCAGTTCAAAGTCATAAGTCCAGTATTAACCCATATGCCTGAAATCAGTCTATAAAGTCTTCTTCCGACTCATGAAGTCACAGGTCAGTGGGTGCAGAATCCTGGGGCTGGCAGGGCACCTCACTTCCAGGGCTCAGGGTCCATCAACAGCAAAAGCAACTCATCTCTGGCAGAGGTCACCATCTGGCCGCCCCAGCTTCAGAGGTCTGGCTCCATCAGGGCAAAGCTGTGTGGTCTCTCCGCCGGCTCCTCCAGCTTCTGGAACGCTGCCAGCTTGCCTTGTCCATGATTAATCGTCTCTGAGACTAACTCCCAACAACTGGGGGAGATAGCTTCTCATCTTAACGAGGGAAATATCGCAAGATTTTCCAGGAGTCTCAGGTGAAAGCCATGCCCACATAGAGGCCTCATTGGCTACTCAATGGCTATCTCTAAATTAACAGGCTGGACTCCACCCCTACATTTCAATCATAAAATTAACATAAGCACATGACTGCCATGGGCATCATGCTGGGTAAAGAATAGAGTCGGTGAAAAAGGCAAAGATGAGAGGGAATCACATAGTGGCTACAATTGGGCTCAAATGTAGCAATGACTGTGAGGATGGGCAGGACTTAGCAACATTTCAATCTATTGTACATAACTTATCTATGAGTAGGGACTGACGTGATGGCACCTAACAATGACCAAAATATTCATAGAAAATCCACAGATATACAGTTCCTCATTCAAAATCACTGCCATTGAGTCAACTGCGACTTACAGTAACCCATTATGGCAGGGTAGAACTGCCTTTCTGGGTCTGATACTGTAACTCATTATGGAAGTAGAAATCCTCTTCTTTATCTGAAGGAGAGGTTACTGGTTTCAGATTGCTGTACCCTTATCCATTACCCACTATGCCTCCAGGAATCCTATACTTTCTCACACAAGTAATACAATCTGCATTGCATATACCTGAATTATGTGGATCTGAGTTGAGAACATTGTATGAAAATACATTATTGAGATTGTTGGATATATAAATAACTGACAACAACTATACTGAAATATTAATATGGATTATGCAGGTACTCAACTTTACCTTCAGATAAGATCCATCTTTGCACACAAAGATCATTGAAAACTAACTGAAGCATGCTGCATATTTCCGTGACCTAATTCCAATTCAAAAATTTATAAGAATAAACCCATTATGTGACCACCACCCAGTAAGCACAGCTGTCATAATTAAGCTATATTGAAGCCAATACAAAGACCTCTCCTCCTTTCACATTTTTAAACATTTCATTGGAATTTCTGAAAAATAGACATCTAAATAATATAACAGTTCACACTTTTACCCTGCTTCTTGAAACTTTCTGCAGTATCAACAGTCAGCTGATTTATAAGGGAGAGATTGCTATACCTGGAGTCAGGGAATATGATTTGCACAACAGGAAAGTCTTAAAAATTACTAATAGTATTTTGATGGTCCCTTCTCTTTCTTTCACTGGAAGTATGTGGATTGTCGCAGCTGATTCTAGATATAAGCTCAATACCTTTGCAACACAGCATTCGACACAGTCCTGTTGAACTTTCACATTTGACACACAAGATAAGATATATTGGCCATCCCTGAAACTTTGCACTTGTATGACATTGTAAGCCTGGATTCATATCTCTTTTGTTTTGCTTTTATCTTTTTTCTTATTAGTGATTCCTGCAATTGAATACCTCCATCTCCAGAAATTGTAAAGAAGATAAAATTCATTCCAAATAACACTCTAATTTAATATACCATAGTTGTTCAATTAATGTATGTTGAGTGGATTTTCAGAAATCTAAGTAAATCATAATTGCAGTGTGGTGAGTTGTTTTTTATATGGCCTTTCTATTCATAACTTTGAAACTCTCAAAAACATGAGTGACTAGAATTATGCAAATATGGTATGTGAAATTGAGGTGTTGGACAGTGACTATGTAAATCATGAGTCTTGTCATTCTGCTTTGCTTAAAAGAGCCAGTCAAAAAGAGATTGGAGGTCAGTGGCATCAAGAAGAAGAAGAATCTGAAGCAGAATAAATCTTTCAGACTAGGAATCTGAGATTCCTATGCTGAGCACAATCTAACCCCAGAAGAAAGAATGACTGCTAACATATATACAAGACAATGTTCCTATGAGCTTCCAGGTATAGGAAACTAAAGCTGAGCACCTTCAGGGAGGAGGGTTATTACTGGAGCAAAAAGAACTAATACTGGGTTATCTGTGAAGGACAGAAGTCCCAGTGTGCCTTGTGCTGAGTTTTCCATGGAGGATCCTGTGTAAAGGTCTTCTTACAACAGGGGATAGCCGCTGTTTTGGGGAAAGAGGCTTGCTAATGCAGCTCAAAGAGCTAAAACACTTGTTTGTGTAAGGCAAAAAGTGTGTTCCATATTTGAGTTGCATGCTTCTGCCCTGTGAAGAGAGGGCCTGGGTGCTATCAAAAGAGTACCACAGCTTGAGTAGTACGGAGGGAGCCAGGAGCAGAGGCATAAATGGACTCAATGATAGAGAACCCTGTTCTATGTATGCACAGAGAGATTCAGTAGCAGAGCAGAAGCTTCAAGAGATATGCAGGCCTCTCAAGCACTGTAGTGGTAGCTGGATGTGTTAGTATGCACACATCTTCGGACCTAAACCACAACATACCTATCCAGAAACATATATATAGACATAGGCAATCTAGGGAAAGGTTTAGGTAGCTTCACTTGAGAATCTACTATTATTAATGCTTGCATTAATAGAGCTAAAGTAAATATATGTACAATATATAACTTAGTATGATGAACCCTGATCTGTTACTAAATGTAGGATCTGACTCCTCTTTTTGTCATTTTTATTAGCATTGCCTATGGTGCTTTTGTTGATATTGTCTGTCCTCCACCCATGCAAACATTCTAGATAAGATAATCTTTCCATTTCAAAAAGAGCAGTTGACACAGGCAGAGGATGCAAAGATGAGAAAGCAGAAACCATGTGAGATTTGTGTACTATCCAGGGTACCAAAAACTTCCTAGCTATATCCGAATAGAGAGAATCTACATGAGCAAGATTCTGATTTGGATTTTAGCCTCCAGAACTATGAGAAAGTAATTTTTTTTTTCTTTATAGCCAGGCATCTATGGTGTTTTATTATAGCTGCAATAGAAAACTAAGACATGCATGATTCATGTCTAGGATCTATCTATGTAGATCTGCCTGTAGAATGAATTAATTATTAAAGTGGAAGGATATGAAGGATTATGGAAATGTTACATTATGCTTAAGAATCATATTACCACATCTAAAAGAATTACACAAAGATTCATTTTCTCAGAAATGTTCTATTTTGATTTATAAAATAAGCTTTCCAGTTACATGAAAATGGGAAAGAGACTGAGAAAAGAGCAAGAGATTCAGCTTAAAATCATTCACTTATTGACCAAATCTAATTTTTTTAAAAAAATTCTCACACAAAAGCATAAATGAAGAATCTTTATTTAGTGTCTTATTACTGCTAACATTGTCCTTAGCAGGTACTAAAGGAATGAACTACAAGAAGTATCAATTTGTAGTAGTATAATTAGAAAAGAGACAAAATAGTTTTAGAAACATTATGGCCTACAACATCTAAAACCATACATATAGTATGAATCACATAATCTTATCAATAAATAAAAAGAATACATGAAAAATTAAAAAGAATACATGACCATTTGCTTGACAACTTGTATATTTTACTTGTTTATATGTTGCTGTGATACTAAAATCTATGCCACCAGCTATTTCAAACAGCAGCAGTAGCATCCATTATGGACAGTTTTCAGCAGAGATTCCAGACTAAAATAGGCTTTCAAGAGGGATACAAAAACTTTTGCATACCCCACTGAATGAAGGGACAGCTCTTGAAGAGATTGTGCTCATTGAATATTAATGACTGGAAACCAGATATGTTGTGGGATGACATCAAGAATATCATACATGAAGAAAGCAAATTATGGTTGAAAAGACATAAAAGATGAAAGATGCCAGAAGACACACGGATCTTTGTCCCTCAGTATAATGTAAGTAAAGTATATGGAAGAAGTGTTGAAGTTAAAAAAACAGAAGAAAAAATTTCAAAGGACTTTGTGAGGGGAAAATGACAATGGATCTTGCAAAAACCTGGAGTTAGTAGACCAAAAGAGTAGAAAATACTCAGCATATATGAAGCTGAAAGAAACAAAGAATGAAATTAAGGCTGGAACTTCAATATTGAAATATTTTGTGGGAAAAATATCGAAAGATGTAGGAAGCTTCCAATGAAGATAGATGGAATAAACAGAGTGAATGTATCCCAAAAGAGCTGATTGATACTTTACTATTATAGGAGCTGATTTATAATAAAGTACAAGTGATATTTAAGGAAGAAGTCTAACTTGTACCAAAGACTTGAGAAAAAACAAGGCACAAAATACCAATGAGTTGTTTCAACAAAAAAATATAGAACTATAAATCCCACTAGTCTGGGACAAGAAATTTGGAAGAGAGCTGCATGTCCAGCATATTGGATAGGTTAGCCTTTTTGCCTATTCAAAAGAAAGTTGACCCAGCAGAATACAGGAATTATCAAGAATGCGATTATCATCATACATAAGTCAAATAGTGCTAAAGATAATTTAAAAATAGTGAAAGGATTGGG